>JAINUG010000211.1:392500-475000 GCA_029706075.1 Aldrovandia affinis
TGGCTCAGGTTACATCAATAGACACTTTTTCCTCCAGTTTGCCAGACTGATATGATGTGAGAACAGCAGCAGGAATATTCTGAGTGCTCGAGTGTAACCTCATTTCAGACAGGAATGTTGCGTGTGATTTCTCTATAGGTGTCTGGAAAGGTCATGTGAATGCATTAGTTGTAGTTGGGGATGGTGGAAAAGTAAAACAATAGCAAATGAATAATATGTTATTTACAGTTTATTGTTTAAAACAATATACTTTTCATTGCTGCAGAAGTGAGTGTTGAATTATGGAATACATCATTACACAAACAAAATTAATATTAGTGTTGTGATATTTTGAGTTCCGAATGTCATGCTAATATTTAAACTGTAAATTGTATTAACTGCTTTCTAATGTGCTTTCTGTCAATTCACCAAAAGTAAGTCATACTTGCAAAGTCATTGTAAAATGTTCTATTTACTAACAGTATAAAAACACAGCCTACACATAAACTGTGACTGCATTTGATTTTGAATTGAGTGAGTATTGGAGTGTGTGGTGTGTGTTTGTGTATACATGCTTGTGTGCGTGTGTTTGCTTCATGTGTGTGTGTGTGTGTGTATTGGAGTGTGTGTATGTGTGCTTGTTTGCGTGTGTGTGTTGCTCCCTTGCATGCGTGCGTGCGTGTGTGTGTTTGTTTTTAGTGGAGTATGGTGTGGTGTGGTGTGGTGTGCGTTTGTGTATGTGTGCATCTGCATTTGCTTGCGTGCGTGCGTGCGTGCGTGCGTGCTTGTTTGTGTGTGTGGGTCAAGTATGTCAGTGTGTGAGTGTTGTTGAAGTGTACAGCTCAGCCTGTTGCTATTCCTGACCCGCTGCTAAACCTATTTAAACCCCGGAGAAAGGGAGGGGTGGGGCTGTGGAGGGGGGCCAAAGACGTCAGTGCCTAGTTTTATCTGAATGTGCAGAACGCGCCATGGATATTTCACCTCGCACTTATCTTTTCCTTTTTGCCATCGACTTACCCTCACCCCTCCGGTCCCAAATCCCTGCGCTCCTCCCGCTCCGTCCCTCCGAGCTCCACCTGCGTCTTCCTCCCCCCTCCCTTCACATTGTCCACTCTGCCTCTCCTTCATGATCTCCTTTTACCTCCTCCTCTTTCCTTCCCTCTCTCTCTCCGGCCGCGCGTGCTTGCGGCGTCACCCCTCCCTCCCTCTCTGCCTATCTCTCTCTCGCTCTCTCTCCCCCCTCTCCCCCCTCTCTCTCGCTCTCTCCCTCTATCTCTCTCTCTCTATCTTTCTCTCTCTCTCTCTTTCTCCCCCTCTCTCTCTCCCTCTCTCTCCCCTCAATCTCTCTCTCTCTCTCTCTCACCCTCTCTCCCTCTCTCTCTCCCTCTCTCTCCCCCCTCTCTCTCTCGCTCTCTCTCTCACCCTCTCGCTCTCTCTCTCCGCCCGTCTTTCATCCCCTGCTGGCTGTCCCTCTGGCTGTCTCTCCCGGCTCAGCCCGCTCGCCAGCTGCCAGGAATGTAAGATGCATTAGGGGCCAGAGTTTGAGCCAGCAGAGGGGCAGAGACGCGTCGACCTCAGGGGCAGGGGGGGAGTCTCCAGTTGCCTCCGGAGTTGGGAATTTCCCCTCAGTAGAACCGCCGCCGTCGGATCCAAACTTTTCCCTCGGACACCAGTTAGCAGGAATACCCGCTCGAAGCAGCTTCTGGACCGTCGCTTTTCTTCCTTCGTCCCGGAGCACCTTTCCTCTTTTCGGGCACGTCCCCTCCTCCTCCTCCTCCTCCTCCTCCTCCTCCTCTTCTTCAGCTGTTTCTAGCTCTCCCTCCCTCCCGCTGTCTATCGCCGTCTCTGGCGAGTGCTCTCTTTTTCTCCTGCGGGGGATTCCTAGACGGTTCCTGCGACCTCACACCCGCCGCGATTGGGCTAGGTCTGGGGTTAAGCTGCTCCAGTCGCATGTGCTTGCCGTGCGCGCGCGTCGGGCCCGATGTTGGCATGCGTGTTCTTGTTCCGCATCTTTCCAGGCTGAGGGCAGGGGGCAGGGCGGGTATAAAAGTGCGTTTTGGGAAGGTAGTTGAGTTTTTGTCCATTCTTTGCCTCTCCACTGTCCCTGTCTGTTTTGTCTTCCTGCCCTGTCTCTGCCGTGGCTCTCGTTTGCATGCTTTGCACCTCCTCCGTTGCCGTTTCCTCACACCGTCCTGCTGTTGTCCCTCTTTCTCCTTATTCCAGCCCTTCCTTCCTGTGTTTCCCTCTTCCATCCTTTGCTAGGAAATGTTAATGCAAGTCATCCCTGCTAACATCCATGTGCTAATATGTTGTACAGATGCACACGTTAACAAAAGTGCAGAACCGTTAAAGATCTCAGATTTGCATTAAGTGGCGGCTGAGTGGCGGCATTTATGTACTTAGAAAGCGGTATCAATTATATATATATAAATGTTATAACTAGTTAACCAAAAACCCATGTACTATTTCCCTGTCCTCTGGTACGTACCCTGACATCGCGCCGTGGAGATGGTGTTCACACGTTGCGGCGTTCTGAAACGGTGAACTACTTGGCCGTTTGGGAGCGCAGGAGAAAGAGTGAGAAGGAGAACACCAGTAAGAGAAAAGAGACATGAAGCGCGGATAAACAAAGCGCATATTTTTGGGATCGCGCTGGGACTCCCCACCCCACCCTGCCACCCGCTCCCTCCCTCCCTCCCTTCCCGCACTGCTTAAAGCACCCGATTAGAGGAGTTTGGGGGTTCCAGACGGCTGGATTGTCTTTTGACGGAGATGGAGAAGGCGAAAGACAAAGACGGCGTAGGTAGGCGTGCCAATTGTTCGTCTGGGTGTCTCTGTTCAAGTGTGTGTGCGGCAGAACCGTCCCAAACGGCGTGAAATTAGAACGGGCGGTTTGGATGCAGTGGTCTACCGATGAGGTGACTTCATTCCTTTTTCTAACAAGCTGCTACCTCAGCGTCAACGACGCAGTCCTTGCATGCGTGGCGGGTTACGGCCCATGCGCTGATTTGAGTGTCCCGACACAAGCTGCTTCGGCCCGGGGAGTTGCCTCGAGTGCCGTACCGGGCGACGGAGGTTTGGGGGGCTCCATATTTTCTAAAAATGTGTGTGTTTACATACTCGGTGACCCGAGAGAGTCCAGGCTTAGTGTTATATTGGACAGTCCCCCCTACAAGTCTTGCATGACGGTGGGCGAGCAGCGATGGAAGTTGGGGCTTTGGAGCTCGGGAGTGGTGGGGAGGATGATTTCTGGGCCGGTGCTAAGGGGAGTGGAGGGGGCATCTGGGAGGGGAGCAGTGTTTGGACGTCTATGCCGTGGCTTCGGGATCCGTCTCTGTAAATTGGTGTCTGAAGTGGCGAGCAGCTCTATCCCCCGTTCAGCTCTCTACTTACATGAGCCTTACACCTTGTACACATACCGCGTAACACACTGGCTCTACATAACGGACATCCGAGGGAGTGTTTGCTTTCAAGCACCAGGCATCCATCAATCTGCGTTTTAAGGGGATGGTGTGAGCTTAGTGTGTCAAAACACTTTCTCTGGGTTTAAGAGAACACATTGTGCCCTCGCGTTCAACAGGATAAAGTTGTACATCAAGTGTGCAGTTACACAAGGGTGCATGCTGCTGTAGATACGGCGACCCAAAAAAGGAATCGCTAGCCATTTTCAAATGCTCTTTGACCTCCTTAGACTTTTTATTCATTCCAGGTGTACATGCAGGTTTCAAACATCCCATAAAAAGTATGGCTTATTCGATGTAGTTTCTCACCTATACAATTTATCACGTTTCAACTGCGCAACTTTAATACATAGACACATGCATGCATGCGTAATATGCAAGATTTGACCTTCGCTCTAAATGAAGTCCCTGAGACAGGCAGGATGTCTGCCAGATCCCCTAAAAGGACAAGGTCACCCTCTATTTCACGAGAAACCGCACGGCGTATATGCTGCTATGTGTACGGGGGTAATACCAGGCGGCACAAATAGCACGCAAAGTTGTTAGCGGTGTTTGTAGATTGGTATAAGTGTGCATATTTTTGTTTTGGGTGCAGATATGGATTGCCCACTGACTAAGCTCTCGGGCATGACTCGAATTCATCTGCTATTAAGTCCTTTTACCTCCATGTAAGTCTAAGTCCTTAATTTAGTCTACGTCCTGACTGTAACTATGACTATATGTTTCCCCGCTGTGACCGCGCTCCCAGACTAACCACGTGAGCTTTCCGACTGGAATGCTTCGCTGCTCTTTGACTGTGACTACTGCCTCTGTACTCCTGACCGCAACCGTTCTCCGACGGTCACCGTGCACCGCTGTGATCGCGGTGGCGTATCCGTGCGCTCTCTGACTCTGAATCTGGACTCGCGACCGTGAGAGCTCTCCCTGCAATCTAACTCCGCATTTTTGACTGTGACTTGTCTTGTTTTCAGACAACCAGTTCCGCATGTCCATACTCGAGCGGCTGGAGCAGATGGAGAACAGGATGGCAGAAATGACCGCTGCCAACAATCAGCAGCAGCAGCAACAATGGCAGCAGCAGCAGCATCAACAGCCGCAGCAGCAGCAGCAAAGCGCACAGAACACAACCCGACAGCCAGCGCCTGGGATAGAGGAACGGCCTCAGACCCAGGTACCAACACTAACACTGTGCGACGTGCGAGGGGATGGATTTAGATGGTCGGCGTGACTTTGGGGGGTCTGAGTGTTTTGGAAAATGGAGGAGGAGAGCTGATGAGAGTAGACAGGTTTAAGTAGAGGACCGTACAGATCAGCGCTAAGAGACTCCACACTTGACAGGAGCACGGAAGGGAGGTAGCCTCACCGTTGCCTTCACTCGCAGAAAGCGCGACGACGTATTTGCCATGCAGATAATGGTGCAGCGAAGCACAGAGACTGTGACTCTTACGGAGCCAGTGCTCCCCTCTGTGGCCGTCTCTTTATAATATAATCATAATATATGCCATTTAGAGCACGCTTTTATCCAAATCGACAGTAGTGAATGCATACATTTTTCAGTGTATGTGGTCCCAATGGGAAGCAAACCCACAACCTAAGCGTTTGTCAGCATCATGCTCTACTTACTGAGCCACACAGAACCACCGAAGCATCCGTGTGATACACTGCAGTGAAGCAGAGAGACTGTGGCTCTCACGGAGCCAGCGCTTCCCTCTACGGCCCTCTGTTTATCTGTGTGATATCACTCTGAGGGAGCGCTACCAAACCTCCAGTGGAAGCGTTAAAATAGAGTGAGAGAGAAAGAGAGAGGGCAGCGTGTGAGCGTCACTCACTGGGAACACGGCTAATTTAAACCCTTTCAAATCCCTTAATAACCCCCTCTATATGTCCCCCCTCCCTCACTATTTTCCTCTCTTTCTGCCCCCATTATATTTTCCGTCCTTTCCCCTCTCTCTCTCCTCCTCACATTCCCTCCCCTCCCCATTCTCTGCCCGTGTGTTTGCCCCCTTCCCTCCTCTCTCCCTCTCTCTCTCTCTCTCTTCTCTCTCTCCCTCTCTCTCCATGCCCCCCACTCCTTGTTGCACATTTATAGCCGTCTCCTCATGCGTCAAAGGTGAGGACACGAGGATTGAGAACGCGGAAGAGGTTTCTGTGCCAGGGCAGGGAGGGAGGGAGGGGAAAAATGAGAGGGTGGGGCTGGAGAGGGGAGAGAGCGGGAGGAGGGGAGCAGGCGGGGGGACAGGCATGGATGTAATGTTTCCTATCAGGTTGTCTGCAGTGGAAAACTGCCTTTACTCCTCCAACTGTCAGAGTGAAAGGGGAGTAAGTGAGAGAAAAGGAAGGGGAGAGAGAGGGGGGTTGAGAGGGGTTAGGGAGGGGAGGAAGAGAAATACAACTATATGGGGGTCTGAAAGAATGGGTGGAGGTAGAGATGAATTATTTTTTTTGTTTTTGTAAAAACACAGTGGCTGGAATCAGTGTTTTGCCCAAAGAGATGTTTTGGGATAAATATGAACGATGAATAATATTAACAGAGAAGTGGCTTTGAGATTCCAGTTTATAGATGCTGAACTGTGAGACAGTGTAATAATGCAGGCGAGTGCGTTTGTTTGCATTGCATGTATACTTTGCGAGTTGTCTTATGCTAAGTGTGAACTCCAATATACGTACATATTTTTTTAACCTTATTTTCATTTAGCATTTTCCACTCCTTTTGATATTCTATGAGCTTGAGCTTCATGACAGGTTTAATGTTTTTCCACAACATTTTATTTCTTATGCCAAGATAACTGCCAAAAATAAAGGAACCACCAACATCAAGTGTCTTAATAGGGTGTTTGGCTACCATGGGCTGCCAGAACAGCTTCAGTGCACCTTGGCATAGATTCTACAAGTGTCTGGATCTCTACTGGAGGGATGCAACACCGTTCTTCCACGAGAAATTCCATCATTTGGTGTGTTGTTGATGGTGGTGGAAAATGCTGTCTCAGGCGCCACTCCAGAATTTCCCATAAGTGTTCAGTTGGGTTGGGATCTGGTGACTGAGATGGCCATGGCGTATGTTTTGCACCGTATTCATGCTCATCAAACCATTGACCAGTGACCACTCCTGCCCTGTAAATGTTTGTCATCCTGTGAGGATGGATATCAGGATAAAAATGCTTCACCATAGGATGAAGGAGATGGCTCAGAATGGCTTCGTATTTATAACATTGACATTTTAGGCATTTAGCAGATGCTCATTTAGCAGTTCCCTCACCATTACACTACACTGCCGCCTGCAAACTTAATTACCTTTACCTTGCCCTATAAGGGGTTGAGTGGACCTAAACCATTCCAGGGAAATGTACCCCCACACCATAACAGAGCCCCCAGAACCCTTCATTTCCTCAAGTATTTCCTTTATTGTGGCAGTTTCCTGGATGTTTGCGGCACACACAAACATGCGTGGTCCTTCGTAGACCGAGCCGTGTTCAGACATGTAAACCAGTCATTATATCAGTCGATAGAAAACTGTCCACTTCCTCCGCTGTGGCTCTCATGTGTACTAGATAAAAGTCGAATTGTGTATCACATCTCCTCGTTTGAGGGCTGGCTGTGTGAGTCTCATGGCTCTGTGTTTCTCCCTCTCAGCCCGGGCCCTGGTTCGAGCGGCGCATCGTGGGGGTGTGTGAGCGCATGATGGCCGGGGGCCGGTGGGGAGGAGGGGGGGAGAGACTGCTCCACTCCATCCGGCACAGAGGAATGACCCTGCTGCACCTGGCCGCTGCGCAGGGATACACCCAGCTCATCAACACACTCATACACTGGAGGTACACACACACCGCACACCATACGCACACACACCGCACACACACATATACCACACCACACACACACACACACACACACACACACACACCATACGCACACACACACCATACGCACACACGCATACACCACACACACACCACATACACCACACACATACACGCACACATATAAATACACATACACCCCACATTTTCACCACTCACACAAACACACCCACACACGCCACACACATACATGCACACATATAAATACACATACACCCCACATTTTCACCACTCACACATACAAACACACACAAACACCCATACACTACATACACACCACAAACACGCACACACACACACACACATACACACACATTACACACACACATGCGCACACACACACACACACACACACACACACATATATGCACGCACATACATTTACATGGATGCACAATTTATTCATACAACTATTCTGGCACACGGTTGAGGGAAGTAAAGAAGATGGAGTAAAGGCTGTCTCTCTCTCTCTCTCTCTCTCTCTCTCTCTCTCAGAAGCGTGAGCTCCGACAGTCTGGACCTGGAGCAGGAGGTGGACCCTCTCAACGTCGATCACTTCTCCTGCACTCCTCTGGTGAGTTCACAGGCTGCGCTGCACTTATTTACACACATTACACACTATACCCCCTCAGGCTAAATGGCATTCTGACTGATTTCAATGGCTTGTTCCACCATGTTTAACGTGTAACATTTTTCTCCTCCTCCTGCCAATTCTCTTTCTCTCTCTCTCTCTCTCTCACTCTCTCTCTCACTCTCTCACTCTCTTTTCCTCGTTCCTGCCTGTCTTCACTCCGGCAGATGTGGGCGTGCGCTCTCGGCCACCAGGGGGCGGCGGTGCTCTTGTACCAGTGGAACAGCCTCGCCCTGGGGATCCCGGACTCCCTGGGGCGGCTGCCGCTGGCTGTGGCTCGCTCCCGGGGCCACACCCGCCTGGCCCACTGCCTGGAGGAGCTGCACACCCAGGGCGTGGCCCCCGAGGAGCCGGGGCAGGCGGAGGGCGAGGGGCACGACCGGGGTCACACCCACACGCCCCAGGAGCAGCCACCACTGCCACACCTGCCCCCCTCCCCTCTCTCCACCAGCCCCGACACAGGTGAGGGACTGTAGAGACACCACTGAAAACACGCGGACAAAATATGAGCAAATGTCTTATTTTCAAGAGCTGCTGTAGCCTTTCTTGGAAGGAGTCAAATGATATTGCCTTTCTGATTGTAATTCAATATTCTCATGTTACATATTTTTTGAATTAAAAATAAATATGAAATACACTGCCTGGCCAAAAAAAAAGTCACCACCTGGATTTAACTAAGAAAATAGGTAAGAGCCTTCCATTGGATCATTCCTGCAGTGATTAATATGTTTTAGCTGGCAACAAGTTATTTAACCCTAACTGATGCAGTGAGTAGCTTCTTATTTCTTAAACAACCATGTCGGAAGACATATCCTGTGGTCGTGGAAAAGATGTTAATCTGTTTCAGAAGGGTCAAATTATTGGCCTGCATCAAGCAAAGAAAACAACTAAGGAGATTGCTGAAACTACTAAAATTGGGTTAAGAACTGTCCAACGCATTATTAAAACCTGGAAGGATAGTGGTCAACCATCATCTTCGAGGAAGAAATGTGGTCGGAAAAAAATCTTGAATGATCATGATCGCTGATCACTTAAACGTTTGGTGAAACCATATCCTAAAAAATCAACAGTAGAACTCACGGCTATGTTTAATAGTAAAAGTAAGAGCATTTCCACACTCAAGGGAATTCAAGGGATTGGGACTAAACAGCTGTGTAGCCTTAAGAAAACCACTTGTCAGTGAGGCTAATCGGAAAAAAAGGCTTACATTTGCTAGGGAGCATAAAGATTGGACTCTGGAGCAATGGAAGAAGGTCATGTGGTCTGATGAGTCCAGATTTACCCTGTTCCAGAGTGATGGGCGCATCAGGGTAAGAAGAGAGGCGGATAAAGTGATGCACCCATCATGCCTAGTGCCTACTGTACAAGCCTGTGGGGGCAGTGTTATGATCTGGGGTTGCTGCAGTTGGTCAGGTCTAGGTTCAGCAACGTTATGTGCCCAAAGAATGAGGTCAGCTGACTACCTGAATATACTGAATGACCAGGTTTTTCCATCAATGGATTTTTTTCTTCCCTGATGGCACGGGCATATTCCAAGATGACAATGCCACGATTCATCAGGCTCAAATTGTGAAAGAGTGGTTCAGGAGCATGAGACATCATTTTCACACATGGATTGACCACCACAGAGTCCAGACCTTAACCCCATTGAGAATCTTTGGGATGTGCTGGAGAAGACTTTGCGCAGCGGTCCGACTCTCCCATCATCAATACAAGATCTTGGCGAAAAATTAATGCAACTCTGGACGGAAATAAATGTTGTGACATTGCAGAAGCTTATCGAAACGATGCCACAGCGAATGCGTACCGTAATCAAAGCTAAAGGCAGTCCAATGAAATATTAGAGTGTGTGACTTTTTTTTGGACGGGCAGTGTATGAACAATTAAACACAGTACATGGAAGGTTTATTTCATTTTTAACACTTCAATTATGCTCTTTTTCCATTCCTTCCTTCTCGCTTCATTTTGCTCCATATCTCCTTCCTTCTCGCTTCATTCCTCTGTCTCTGTCCTCTCTCTCTCTCTCTCTCTCTCTCTCTCAGGCCTGAGCTCCTCCAGCAGTGTCCCGTCCCCCAGCGACCCTCCGTCCCCCTCCCCCAGCTCCGCCTACTCCAGCGGCTCCGTCCCCCTGGGCTCGCCCCTCTACAGCCTCCCGGACCCCATGGACACCTCGGACCCCTCCCTGTCCGCCTCGTCCTCCCCCTCCTCCCTGCCCCTCTCCCCGTCCCCGTCCCTCCGGCTCCCCCTCTCCCTGCCCCCCTGGGACGAGGGCGCGCACCCCGGCCTGTCCGTCGGCCCCCACGAGCCCGCCTTCCTGATGGAGTACGAGCCCGCCTGCACCCCCTCGCCCCCGCCGGGGCCCCCGCTGTCCCGGCACTCCACCTTCGAGGCGGAGCTGCTGAGCTACAGCGAGAACGCCGAGAACGAGGACTACCTGCCCGCCGTGGAGGAGCTACAGGTGTGCACACACTCCCCAGCGTTCCCGTACAAACTCGCACGCGGGCCCGTACCAATGCAAGCGCATTCCTGTACAATCACATGCGCACTTCCGTGCGAACTCATGGACATTCCCATGCAAATGTACGTACGCTCCCAACATGAAATTCACCATCGTTCCGTACAAACCCATGCATTCCTGTACAGAGACATGTACATTCCTATAAAACTCATGTACGCTCCCGCACAACCATACACACACACACACACACACACACGTGCACACCCCAACTGCAGTTATATTGACACATACACACACACGTCTGTACGTTCACACTCCAGCTGTATGAAGCCAGTCTGTGCTTCCTTCTCAGGTTGACATGGCGACCCTTGCGGAGCAGATAATCGAGGCCACACCAGAGCGCATTAAGCAGGAGGAGTTTCCCCGGGGGGCTGAGTCTCCGCTGAGGGAGAGAAGGGACAACACAGCCATACACGACACCATGCCCTGGCTGGCCACCTACCTGGACACGGTGGACACGCTGCCTGCCCTGTCTCCGCCCAGGTACCGGCTATCTGCTTCTTTGTGTCCCCATTTCTGTGTGTCTCCCTGTGTTTCAATGTGTCTCCCTGTGTTTCTGTGTGTCTCAGTGTTTCTTGTGTGTCTCAGTGTGTCTCTATGTGTCAGTGTGTCTTCTGTGTTTCAGAGTGTCTCCCTGTGTCTCAGTGCGTCTCCCTGTGTGTCTGTGTGTCTCCCTGTGGTTGTGTCTCTCTGTGTCGCAGTGTGTCTCGCTGTGTTTCTGTGTCTCTCTGTGTGTCCCTGTGTCACAGTGTGTCTCGCTGTGTTTCTGTGTGTTTCTGTGTCTCAGTATGTCTCCCTGTGTCTCTCGCTGTGTTTCTATGCATCTCCTTGTATCTCAGTGCTCCCTGTGTTTAAGTGTGTCTCCCTGTGTGTTTCTGATTTGCCCTGCGTCTGTATATTATTCCCTCTGGTAATATTAATATACAAAAATGCAAGCTGTCTTCAATGAACCGTATCGTGTGACGTCTTTTAAAGTGGGGGTTGTGGTAGTAATCAGAAATGTATTATTCCATTTCCATGTCTGGATTCAGAAAATCAGAAAATATTTTCTTTGCAGCGGTGGCTCCACAGGGCTTTAGCGATTTGCTTTATCTTCTTGTTGTGTTGCTTCGTTCCTCTTCAGGGCTCCAGACTGACTTTTCCCCTTGCAGCGCTTGTGCAAGAAAACATTTTGTAGTGCGAGCAAAATCTCCAGTCGCACCATAGAAATGGACTTTTATTGGTACATTTTAGATACATTTTACATTAATTGCTTTCATCATTAGCCTGGGGCTGTGGTCTGTAGTTTGGCCTCCTGACCCTCTACAAACTTGGGATTGCCAGCCTCAACAGTACTGCACTTATTACAGTACCCACAATGCATTGCAGTATCCCTAGCCTTATTGTGCCGTAACAACATAAACTCCTTCAGCCATTCCATACGGCAGGGGTTCCCAAACTGGGCCCTGGGGGACTCCCACGCATGCTTGTTTTTGTTCCAACCATAATTGTAATTCCTGAAGCATAATGAGCTGTTAATTGTTTTTAATTTGACACAGTCTCTTACTGCCACGTTATGTCAGAAACCGGTTTCTAATTGATGTATCAATAGGCCTACAGCTGACATCGGTGAGGTCATGAACACTGAAAGTGTGGACACCCGGTCATTGAATCGAAACAATTTGTGGAAAATGCAGAGCTCTCTTCTGCACAACTTTCCATACGTTTTCATCTTCAAATGTCTGTGACAGTCTCCTCTCTCTCTCTTGCCCTCTCTCCCTCCTCCTCCCTCCTCCCTCCCCACGGGCGGGTCAGGTGCGTGTGCCCGACGCCGCCCCCCTCATCCCGCTCCCCCCAGCCCCCGTCGCCTCTCAGCGCCCTGGCCCTGCAGCGGCTCCGCCCGCCCAGCAGCGCCGCCTGGGCGGAGTTCCTCAACGCCTCGGCCAACGGGCGCATGGAGCGCGACTTCGCCCTGCTCACCCTGACCGACAGCGAGCAGCGTGAGCTCTACGAGGCAGCGCGCATCATCCAGAACGCCTTCCGCAGATACAAGGTGCGCCGCGCTCAGGGCCGACAACGCCTTCGATTTTTTTACATTTACGTTTTAGCCATTTAGCAGACACTCTTATCCAGAGCGACTTACAAAAAGTGCATTTATACATGGTAAGATTAAACATGGTAAGTGCAAGAGATCAGTGTAGTAACACTGCAATAGACATCATTGTTGGAAGCTGCACACCGTACCTTATTGCATTTTTAAACATGTAAAGAGTGGTGATGGAAGTTAGTTAATGTACAAAGTCAGTGGTAGTGGAGTCTGAAGAGGTGGGTTTTTAGTCTCTTGCGGAAGAAGGGCAGTGATTCCACGGTCCTGACCTTACAGCGTTGCTTGGGCTGGAAACCGGAGCCCGAAACCGAACAGAGCCCCACAGAATATTCCCCCACCTGACCTGAGTTTTTTCCAAGCTGAAATGAAAGCATGAGACTGTCCAGAATGTTACCATGACCCAAGTCCGATGCTGAATTATAATTTGTTTCCAAACTGAAAGGAAAGCATGAGACATCCGTTCCAGAATGTTACCATGATATGCCATTCCACACAAGCTGTTTAGCTAGCAAATTTTCGCTCGCTAAAACAAGCAACCCTTCGTTAAAAGATGACATCTTACCGGGGAGCGATGATCCAATCCGTCCCCCTATTGGATCTCTTACATCTGGGTATCCACGCTCCATTCCACGGATGTGCCGATTGAGCCACGGTCATGAAGCCAAAGCTCTTCCTCAGTCAGGTCACGCGCTTGTCCACGGGGTCCTTAGTTTGGATTTGCTGCCTGCGCATGTGACCTAGTGCTGGCTGCGGATTGTCAGTTTGGCACAGAAACTGACGGAGGGCTGAGGGCAAGCCGTGTTTTGGCTGCTGGGATGCGATGAGAACGCTGCCTTTTAATTTTTTTATTTATTTATTTCATTTTCTCCCAATTTGGTAGCCAATTAGACCCGCTATTTTTATGTCAGTCCCCCCCCTAGTAATGTGAGTTCACTGCTGTAGTCCTGCGACTGGTAGTGACGAAGGCAAAGTAACGCCTCCTCCGAGACGGCACTCGCCAAGCCGTCGACCGTAACCCGGTACTACAGGGCCACTCTTATGTGCAGCGAACGTCATGTCGGCTTCCCTCCCCCCTCCCTGGGGCGGACAGCCAATCGCCGCCCCTGGTTGCACTCCCGGCCAGAGCCGACTCTGGCAAGACGGGGAATTGAACCCCGGTCTCCGTGGCCAGTGTCGGACGTTGTAACCACTGGGCCACGCGGGAGGCCAAACGCTGCCTTTTCTTAAAGATTTTTTTAGACTTTCTCTTTCTTTTCACCATTTTTCTCCTAATTTAGTAGCCAATTATAACCTATTTTTGTTTTATACTCTCCCTCGTATTTGAGAGCTCGCTGCCGTAGTCCTGAAACCGGCAGTGACAAAGGCAATGTACCCACCTCCTCCGAGCCGGAACCCACCAAGCCATATTGGCTTCCCTCCCCACTCCCTGGGACGGACAGCCAATTGTCGCCCCCTAGTGGCTCTCCCGGCCAGAGCGGAAACTGGCGCGACCTGGTGGAATTGAACCCTGGTCACAGTGGACAGCGTCAGACGTTCTACCGCTACACCACCCAGGAGGCAGAGAATGCTGCGTTAGCCTTGTCAGCACTGCGCATTGTAGTTAGCGCCTCGACACCTTCCAGCCTCCTAATTATTTTCTCAGAAAATTGGTCTCATTCAATGTGGAATATCATTTAAAATCCACAATGTGACATGTGCATTTTTTTGCATTTAACTCACGAGATAAAGGCACGGAAAACAACTTAAATATTAGCTCAGGTTCTGCTGGTCTGAAAACAGTGTAATAAGATCAGCTTTGCTCAAGTATAAATTCATTGATAACAATAAAGGTAACAATGAACTGTTTTATCCCCCTTCCCCTGCTCTACCTCTCCCCTCCTCCTCTTTTCTTTCCCCTGCTTCACCCCCTGCTCCTCTCTCTCACATTCTTCCCCATCTTTCTTTTCCTCTTCCTCTCTCTCTTTCCCTTTGTCCACTTCTTTCTCCCAGGGTCGGAGGTTGAAGGAGCAGCAGGACATGGCTGCGGCCGTCATTCAGAGATGCTACAGGAAGTACAAACAGGTGCGGTGAGATTAAGCCCCAGCGCCCCATTACGCTCAGTCTCAGGTCCACTGGGCATCCTCCTGCTCCAGATTACCTGGTGGTCAGTGGCGATTTCACCGCGGGTGCAGGGGGTGCATTTGGACCCCCTACTGTTGGGATGAAAATATTAAAAATTTCAAATTAATGTCAAAAACCATTTAAAAGAAAATGATTTCTGCCCATTGCAGCCCCTGTTTTAAAACCCTAAAATCGCCACTGCTGGTGGTATTGTGAACCCCCATCCTCTGTGTCCCCTGTGGCCCCCCCCGTCCCGTGCCTCCCCTGTGCCCCCCGTCCCCCCCCCCACTGTGCCCCTCCCTGTCCCTTGTGCCCCCCGTCCCCCCCCAACCAATATGATTCTGAGCATTATTCTATCAGTTTTCCCCAGTTGTGAAGCAAACTCCACATTTGACTAACATAGGGTAGAACATCATCCATTCCATTTATAGAGTTTCCCTTAACTCGATTAGTGCAATCACAGAGGCCAGGACATATTTACACAAGCAATACATTCGCATGGTGTTTACTCCATATTTACACAGGTACAGTGTTTGCTTCACTCATGTTCTTCAAGATTACAGTCGGCTGCAGTCCTTTGTTTTTTTCCGTTTTGTTTTCATTCTGGTCTGTGGTGCAGTTTTTGTGTAGTAGTTGGTAGCACTGGGGAGTCTAGATAACCTGATGGTAAATAAGCCAGAGGGTATAAGCATATATTCAAGGAGAGGGTTTGCTGAGTCACACACCATCGGAGCCAATTATGTGTTCCTCTCTCGTGTCTTCTCTTGGTCTGAAATCTACAAGAATATAAAATGTGTTTCTTGGGCAGTGCTGCGGGATCGGAGCACGTTTAAGTGGCTGGCCCACTCTTTTCCAGTACAGAGAATTATAATTCTAGCCTGTTTACCACAGGTTAACAAGACGTTAAGTACACATATACGTCTCAGCCCACAGATTAATTGTTTCGTTTCTTTTCATCTGAAATGTATTTTCTGTAAAATAATTTGTGAGAGAACAACACCACGGGCATGCATTTCTGTAACTTTTGGGTAATAAAAGAACCTTCTGTAATTGTCTGAAACCTTATAAGAAACCCTTCAATTTTCTCAGTTTTCACCCTCAAACCTTCCTGTATTTCTGTAAATTCTGCAGAATAAAATAACCTGATAAGTCTCGTCACCCACGGCATGCAGGGTACAAATACATAGCTATTCTCAAACACGGAGCAAATAATCGATATTAAATTGCATGTTCACGTTGGTGTTTTAACGAGACGCCTGATAGCGATGGATGTTTTTCTGAAGGCCGTCGGCGCGTACGCTCAAGGTGTTCATACACTGTGCTCCAATGAACTGGCTCAGGGTCTGTTTTACCATGTTTCCTTCATTGGTTAAAAATCATAAGCGAGTCAATAGGCCTGATCTTGGACCAGTTGTTGAGGCAGACTGTAATCACAGCCGTTGCAGAATGCGCTTACCGTATTTACTACATCTAGTTTTGGGAACACAAATACATGCCTAGCGTTCTTTTTGGGGCAAGCTGGAAACCGGGACATTTTGTCAGGACATGGGATGCCGTTGCCTAAAACCCGGGACTGTTCCGGTAAAACCGGGATGTCTGGTCACCCTACCAATACCCAAACCAGTTGCTTGTGTTACAAGCAGAGTTGTGGACTCGAGTCACATGACTTGGACTCGAGTGCGACTTCAGACTTGACTTGTAAAATATAAAAGGACTTGAGACTTGACTTAGACTTGCATGTCTATGACTTGGGACTAGACTTGGATTTGCGCTCGATGACTCGAGAGACTTGTTTTGAATGTGAATGTGACTTGACACCTGAAATTTGGGACTTGTGACATGAGTTGGGAACACGGTGACTTGGGACTTTACTTGAGACTTACCCTTCATGACTTGGGACTTACTTGAAACTTGAAGGTTAAGACTTGATACTTAATTATGACTTGCATAGCAGTGACTTGGTCACAACTCTGGTTACAAGGTACAAAGGCTTTCAAATTTGTACCACCCCTTCACAGTTTAGCCTAGCACGCATTTCAATATGTGGTTTTGCTGTCTTACTCAATAAAAAATATATAATAATACATGCGTTTTGGAGCACAATTTGGAGCAGTTGTAGCTAACGTATTAACATAAAATATCGTTTTGAGTTTATATGGCATTTGTACTCGTAAAAACTGAATTATGATGTCAATACCAAGTACGAGTATTTAAGTGCTGTATCGGCCAGATACCGAGTACCAACGAGTATAGCGTTCAGTATATTCAGTGCTTTTCTGTGTTTGGTGGTCATTAACCTCTTGAACTTCTGATTTTTCAGTGTGGAGTTCAGGGGCTGTTACAGTCGGTCTCTCGCTGCATGTTGTCGACGTGCCTGTGTTGTGTGTTGCGGGGGCCACTTGTGTCATTGTGTGTGCTTGCGAACACCTTGTCTCTTTCTGTGCAACTAACCCAAACTAACACTCCCTGTCTCTCTCTCTCTCTCTCTTTCTCTCTCTCTCTCTCTCTCCCTCTCCTCTCCTCTCCCTCTCACACTCCCTCCACCTCTTTAATTCCTCTCGCTAGCTAACATGGATAGCACTGAAGGTAACGTCTAACCTCTGTAGCTGCTTATTGCCTTCTCAGCTGTCTGTCAAGTGCAGGGGGGAGGGCAGGGGGTTGCTTGGCTGAAGGAACAACACATATACAGACCCAAAGACTCATACACAAAGCCACATACCGCTCACAGCAGTGGACTGAACACAGTGTCCTGTCTGCGCCTCACGTTTCAAGCCTACACAAGTGTGTTATGGCGCTTTTCCACCACACAATGCGGTACAGAGCGGTACGGCAACCATCCGAATCCGTAGCTATCCCCTTCCCGGATCGAGTCCCTGTATCGTTTTTCCACCGCACAACAGAACCGTGAAGATAGGAGGAGTTGGATGGGATGAGTTATCTGAAGTGACAAAAAAGAATGCGACCGCTGTGGTGACGTAATTTCACAGATGTGACTTGATAGACTTTCTCCTTGCGAATGCTGGACTCCAGATCTCATTGAATTTGGTCTTCCGACCAAACACTGATGAGGGCTTGCACCTCAAGAACAGACCAAACTGAATTTTCCATGTTTCTTCTTCTTGTTCTGGAACGCAATCTTCTCCCGGTATTGTGATTTAAAAATGGAGGTTGTGTCTGAGCCGGTCTGAGATTTACCATGACGATTCTGTGACGATTGCGCTTGACCAATCAATGGTCTGCAGCATTGCAAGCTCCACCTTTAGCTCTCTGTTCGGCTCGCTAGTACCCTGGCAAGAGCAGTAACTAAATTCAGCACGGATACTTAGGTTTGGTACGGTTCGCTTGGCAGTGGAAAAAGCAACAAAACTTGGGATCACAGATTGGTTACCATGCCGTAATGTACTGTACTGTACTGTACTGTGCGGTGGAAAAGCGCCATTAGAGTCAGCGTTCTTATCCCATAGGGGATTATGCCGCCTTCTACGTGTTCCAATGGTTTTAACTGACTCACACACACGAGGCTTTCTGTATATGAACTCATTAAAGTTTATATAGTACGGGCCTCCCGCGTGGTCTAGTGGTTTCAACGTCCGACGCTGGCCACAGTGACTGGGGTTCAATTCCCCGTCGCGCCAGAGTCGGCTCTGGCCAGGAGTGCCATCAGGGCGGTAATTGGCTGTCCGCCCCAGGGAGGGGGAGGGAGGCCGACACAGTTCGCTGTGCACAGGAGTGGTTCTGGGGTGCCGGAATTACGGTCGACAGCACGACGAGTGCGGTCTCGGAGGAGGCAGCGCTTCACCATTGTCACTGCCGGTCACAGGGCTACGGCAGCGAACTACGAGGGAGGGGATTGAACTAAGCACAGCGGGAGTAATTGGCTACCAAATTGGGAGAAAAACGGGGTAAAATCTAAAATATATATATATATATTATACAGTACACTGTCACCTTATAATGCAGTAATGTGTATTCTCTTGACGCTTTTGAGTAAGCTGTGTGTCTGCCTTGTGCGCGTGTTCGTGAGAGCGAGCGCAAGCGTGAGAACGAGTGGCAGAGCGTAGTTTGTTTAAGAACAGCTGGGCGCGTGCGCGTTGGGTGTGAGTGCTGGGTAGGTGTGAAATGGTGCGTTGACTCTTCAGCAATGAAACTAACGATCTCCCTCTACCCCCTCCTATCGCCCCGGCCTCAGTACGCCCTGTATAAGAAGATGACTCAGGCAGCCATCTTGATCCAGAGCAAGTTCCGCAGCTACTATGAGCAGAAGAAGTTCCAGCAGTCGCGGCGGGCGGCCGTCCTGATCCAGCAGTACTACCGCAGCTACAAGGAGTACGAGCGGCTGAAGCAGGGTCACCGCGGGCCCAGCGCCCTCAACACTAAGATCAAGTGAGGGAGACGAACAGAGCGTGCTCAGACGGGCAGGTCACAAACGGACAGAGAGGAGTCACGGCAAACAGAGAGAGGGATGAGTCGCAGCAAAGAGAGGGAGGAGTCAAAGCGGACAGAGAGAGGGATGAGTCGCAGCAAAGAGGGAGGAGTCAAAGCAAACAGAGAGAGGGATGAGTCACAGCAAAGAGAGGGAGGAGAGGGATGAGTCATAGCAAAGAGAGAGAGGGATGAGTCAAAGCAAACAGAGAGGGATGAGTCATAGCAAATGGACAGAGAGGAGTCACAACAAACCGAGATCAAGAGAGGGAGGAGTCACAGCAATTTCTTACTGCAAACAGGTAGAGAGTGGAGGGAGGGAGTAGGACAGCAAAAATAGCAAGAGAGGGAAGAGGGAATTCCAGGAAACAGACAGGATCAGGGGGTAGAGGTGTGTTCGGTGCAGAGGAATAGCCCAAGCTCTTTCAGTTTACACAGTAGTCTCTCCATAAATCCCATACATTGACCCTTTCATCTAAAGGCTTAAACATACTTCACTTTAAATACGCGTATGCAAGATGGCTGCCATGTGTATCCTGCGGTTGTTTTTTGTCAAAAAATGAACAGTATGGGTGCACGAGGTGCAATACCGACATGAATCATGGGGGCAGTGTACCACATGTGATGTCCAGAGAAGAGACTGACTGAAGAGATGGAAACAGAAGAAGAAAACAAAAAAATTTCAACAACTTTGTTTTGGCTCTGACCTGCCCCCTAGTGGATATAGCTTTTAAACATCCAGACGGACAAGAAGTATGCAGTGGAGTATGCAAACAATGCTGCTCGCGTGGTGTACGCATGATTAAGTGAAGTATATTTAAGCCTTAATTCCTGACATTTCATGGACACGATTAACACATTGTCACATATTTATTAAAGCAGCTGTCTCGCTGATGCTCAGAGGATACACAGACTGTTGTGAGTGCAACCAAGCAATATCTCTCTCTCTCTCTCTCTCTCTGTCTCTCTCTCTCTCCATCCCTCCCACCAGGGGGTCGTTTCTGACGAAGAAGCAGGACCAGGCGGCTCGCAAGATCATGCGATTCCTGCGCCGCTGTCGACACCGGTAACTGTCCATCTCCCACTCAGTTCAGTTACATTCAAATTGCTTTATTTGTGTGAATGACGTTCCTGTACTTTCCCGTGCTCTTGGTCATGCTGTCGACTCTCAGTGGTGGAGATGTGTCTTCTGTGTGTGTGTGTGTGTGCGTGCGTGTGTGTGTGGGGGGGTCTCTGTGAGATTGTGGAAGGGGTCTGACCCGTGCCCCCCCCTTTGTGTCCCCGCAGGATCAAGGAGCTGAAGCAGAGCAAGGAGCTGGAGAGGATGCAGAAGAGAGGCCTTACCACTTAGAGCCGCCCTCCTCCTCCCCCTCCATCCCTCCAGCCTCCTCGCCGAGGGAGACCGCAGAGGAGAGGGGGATGGTGAGGGCTGAGACCACACACACACACACACACACTCATACCTCACCTGGTGCCTGCACGCACCCGTACTGAAAATAGGAAAGGACTCTGCACTTGTCTTTCTGACTCCGCTCTCTGTCCCTTGTTACCGAGAGAGAGGGATGATGAAACACCCCCCTCCAGTGGACCCTCCTTGCTTCACTCCTGCATGCCTGGAAAAGGGGCGGCAGAAAGTCCCTGTCTGTCTGTGTCTCTCGCACGCACGCTCTCGCTGTCCGCCTCTGTCCTCCCGCTCATCACCGTTGCCTTCACGCCCATTTTCCTTTCCGGAGAAGGAGGGAGAGAGAGGAGCACGGAGAGGAGAGATAGACTCCCGGCCTTATTTTTTTTTTTTCATCTCTTGATCTAGACTAGAACACGAAAGAGACAAAAAATGACTGACCTCCTTACAAGTCGCGTCTTATTTGTTCGTTTCTGGAATTTTTCATGTTTGTTTGTTTTTTGTTAGTTTTTTTGCTTAGCAAAACGAGATCAGATCGCAGATTTCTCTTAATGTATTGTACTTTTGAGGTATACACATACAAACATATATATATATATACACATATATATATATACATGCATATATTCTATAAATATGAATTATTGATGTCATTAACATTATATATTTATTGAATTGACTTTTTGAGGCATGTTTTCTAATACTCTACTTTCACCAGGAAAATACTCCCCTTTTATTGAATGACTGACGCTAACTGAAAGTTTGACACACTGACTAAAATTACTGAAAAACACAACAAGTCTTAAGTCCCACAAATGGAAAAAAAAGAATTCAAGATTTCCTAAACAGCCTATTGCGGTGGCCGTTATCCTGATCGCGCAAAACCCGTAAATGTCCCGAATCTTTTCAAGCGCCCTGAATCCGTTTCTCTGTCAAAGTGTCAGTGTGACAAGCACTTCGCTGTACCTGTATGGGGTCGTGAAACGCTGTGACTACGCTTACACTGAATCTCAAGATATATCGGCTTGTCTCCTCACAAGCATCAACGGTCTAACCCTGTCAATCCGTTTGGTTGCATTACACGTATGATAACGTGTACAGTAGATAGACTCGTCGCAGAGCGGTTTGGGTCGTTCCCGAACGTCCCCAGCTGCTTGTTTTCTACATCCGCCTCCGTTCTGCCTGTCCGGCGTAGCCTCTGCTCGAGCCGCATGGGCGGACGCGCAGTTCGTGTCGGCTGCTACCTTTCGATTCCGTGGGCGTGGCGTCCTTTACTGCCTGCCACAGGACAGCCCAGACGGTGCAGCAAAGCGCTCTGCCGCGGTGAAGACTGAGATTCATAGGGTTAAACACCGTTGCGTAGCGTGAGCTCGTTTGGGTGTACTCTGTGGGGGGTGCACAGGGGACAGTGCACCTGGATGTGTACTGTACAGCGTTGACCCTAAGTTCCCCTCTTCGCCCTGCTCTGTTAACAAGCGCTGCTCCACTGACGCTCGGGTGTTAGACTTGCGGCGGGAGGTGTGGCAAAGCGGCTCACGGAATGCTCCGGAATGTTCCTCCCTCCCCCACCCCACCCCCCGAGTACTTGATGGTCTTTGTGTCTTAATCTCCTCCTCAAGACCAATGGAACTTAAATTAAGGGGGATTTCCCCCAAACCCCCGGTTATCCGATTATCCACAATATGGAACTAAGTCACACATTTGGACGTTGGTCATTGGCAACTTTGTTCAGGGCAGGGTAGAGTCTGAAATGCCCTCCAAGAGTTGGAACTGAAATTGTTTGGCACAAGAGCTTTGTTCAGCCTCCCAGAACAGAACCGAGAGCTGTTAATGTTAATCTTACACTGTGTGTGTGTGTGTGTGTGTGTGTGTGTGTGTGTGTGTGTGTGTGTGTGTGTGTGTGAGTGTGAGTGTGAGTGAGTGAGTGGGTTTTGAGGGGGGTAATGACCACTGTTCTCTCTATCTCTTGTCTCGACTCAGCGAAACAGCATGAAGCTCAAGTCGCGTCATTTGTCAATTCATATCCTGAGGAATCAGAATAATTTAAAATGACTTTCAAACATTTAAGCAATCGATAGCTGTGGCTAGTCAGGTGACCTCCGATGGCTCGCCCTTAGCCGCGCCAGTTAGGGATGTTCGAGTGGAGGACGCACATTAACTGAGATGGAGTTCACCTAAGAATGAATTTTCCCCCCTGTTTCTAGACCCACAGTTATAAACTGTGTTCCAAAAAATGAATATGTACTATATTAAGCTAACTGACAATAGTTTGGATGGCAACACTGTCCACTTTGAATAGCCAAAGTGCAAAACACTGGTATTGGCAGTCACCCATCTGAAAAGAATATTGCCCTGCATTGTTTTCTGAAAGGAGTGAGAGAGAGTTTTAGCTTGTGCTTAAACCTGTAGTTTCATAATCGGCGTCAGTCAAGCCTAATGAATCAGTGTATGGCAGGGGGTGAAATGAGCTAATTGGCCAGTCGATCCTTTACTCTGCATTCAATAATGGGGTTGTGCTGATTGTGTTGCATCCTCATGGTCATGGTCCTAGGTTTTTCAAAGTACAGTCATTGTATTTGGGGGGGGAGGATTGTGACTGTTCAGTGGCATTGCCCATATCAGGAATTTCACTGTGTCCCTCCTTGCATGGAGATGTTGGCTGCATGTTACTGTAACGGCCATCCCTTTGTCGCTTGGCTATGCCGGGTAAATGTCTGTACGGCCTTGCTCTCATGGGCAGAAAATTGTAACGGGACAGGCCCGGTTCTGATTTGGTTGGGCTGAACAGGCTCAGAACAAAGAGGCACAATCGTGACTGCTGAGAAACCCGGAAGATTCCGTTTGTAAGCCCGACACTTCTGAGCCAGAACAGAGATCAAGGAAGGGTAGAAAATCATCCAATCGGGCTGCTAATCAGTGCCACTGGGTGATTAGGGACACATCAACGTGAAACCCATCTCCGTTCTGCCGGGACTGGAGGGGGCACCCCCGGATCCAAAGGTACACCTTGTCCAACCTAACATTTATGTTAAGATAGCAGTGGTATCTTATAGAAGCAATGTTGTGAGGATACTCTTCTAGCTGTCAACTGGGACCTAGAATTCTTCTTAACTGCTGTAACTGTAGCTTGGTGCCCAGTTGTTGAGTCAGGGGCCCCTATAGCAAACTAGTAAATGTTTGAATTTGCCACTAACACGAGGCCCTTAACGTTCAGCACTTTCACAAGCCCACATTTCGTAGTCGGAGCTTAGACAGAGGGACACGACGCTTCGTCCCTCTCCAATCGTTCCGTCCTCGTATGCGATGAACATACCCGGACAAAAAGGGAGCGATTTTTTACAAATGAACCATTTTAGTTGTTTTTAAGCGTGCAGTGCCTCGCAAACCTCTTGCCTATTAGCTGGCGAGTCGATGCGCTAAACACCACGAAGAAGCGTGGCAGGTGAGGTCAGACGTTGCTCTGTCGGTTATTAAAACATCGGTATTTTTTAAATCATACTCGATTTATACTTAAATAGTTTATACTAGATTTAGTACTGGTTACACTCCATTAGGCATAATATGGAGTCATGTTTTTTCCCCCTCTAATCCCACCCCAAGTATGTCCAAACACGGGGGAAAAAGGGCAAAACAAAACACACAAAAAAGGCGAAAACAACTGTCCCTTGTTTACACACCAACCAGTCCATAGCCAGATGCCGTAAATATATTTTTGTTTGTGTTCAGAGTCTTTTTTCTTTGGATTCAGGGTGTTGGTATTTCCAGTTTACAGTATGGCAACACGAGAGGCACTGCTCCTTTAAAGACCCCAAATATATGAAACTAAATTATACTGTAAAAATATTGAGCGTAGGACTAGGACTAGAAGATTGTATGATGACTGAATTTTAACCGATATGCATTAACCTGTACATAGTGTAAAATAATGAAGACAGTTGAGGATATATTTAAGATAAAAGAAATAATGTGCTTGCTTTATTGAGAAAATACTGTTCCTTGTTTTACTAATTATATTCTGGTGATGATGAAAACGCATGTTCATATTCACGGTTTGTTTTGAACTTTGCTTTTCTGAGAATGAGTATGAATTGATAAATATGGTTTTGTTATTTAAAAAGCTTTGCATGAGTTTGTATCTGTTTGCATTGCCTACAAAATATTAGTAACCACGTGTCTATATCTTTTACTGCTGGTGTTTGAATACATCTATTTATATAATTTAAAAAATATATTTTGTTTGGTTGTTTGTTCCTGTAAATTGACTTAAGATTTTTTGCAGATGATTGTTCAAACTGTTTTAATATTTCATAATGATGATAATCATAATAAAAAAATGTATAAAAATGTTCGAAGTGTTCCTTTGGTTTATCGTCTGAGGGTTCAAAGTTTTGAACATTTTGAGCAGTTACCAAACTAAGGCCATTGTAAATGCCCGTTGTGACCCCTTGTGGCGAGTTAAATATTGCAACTCTTTCTTCGAACTCAACTCTTTCTATTACAACTTATTCATTTAATCGGACTGCTCTCATAAATATCACATTATATGAATTTATATCCAAGATATAAAATCCAAAAACCACAGAAAACCCAAACCCAAAAACCACAGAAAATCCTAATGTTGTATTGAGCTCAATCTCTGGCTTTCACAATTCAGCATGGCCCTCCGTGTTTAGCTGTTCATCTGTTGATTACGTTTTAAAAACACCAGGGCCATGCATCAGATCTGTTACAACATGCAGGTTAATTAACAAAACCTCAAGTCATGACACTGGAGTTTGAGCACCAGTGTTAAACACATAGGCCTACCTCATCGTTTCACGATGGCAATAATATTATTATTATTGTTCTTTTTTAATTTACATAATGCTGTATAATATACTATGCAGCTGAATGCTGATGTTTGCAAAGCAGTCTGCGAAGAATACTGCTTTAGTGGACTCTGGGGGCAGGTTCAGAAGTCATTGGTGATGGTAGCCTGATGTAATCAGACTCAAAAGCCTTCCATTCTTGATTCTCTCTTGTTTCTGGTTGACTGGCGCAGCTCCCACTGCAATGTCTTCATTATTTTACCCCCCCATCTGCACGGTGTCAGAACACGGTATAAGGACTCCTTCACTTTCACCCATTCACCTCTGGTGAAAACATTAAAGTCAGCACCAGGACCTTCAGGATTCAACTCAACGCTCTGGAGCGCTTCACTGCAACAATGACTAGTTTTTGTTTTTTTGTTACCTGAACTTTCCACCCACAAGATCTAATGCTATTCTCTTTTATCAAACAATGTTATTCCTGAAGAAACTGGAATTATTTTTCCATATGCTGCAGACACAGAGCCCTGTAGAACAGTGTTTCCCAAATTCTGGCCTGAGGACACACTGGGTGGTTGCAACCATAAGTGCAACCTCTGAATTGCAACTAGCTGTTAATTATTCTTAATTAAACACTTTTTTCACATTTCTATTAAAGCAGTGTTTACACTATTATGTCAGAAATAGCTATGCATTCCATGAACAATAGATGGTCCATATTCACATCCCAGAACTTTTAATCAGATCAACTAATGCTCTCATATTCTGCAATGTGCTATGTGACACATGATTCATTTAAAAGGACTGATTCAATTATAGACTGGCAGGTGAAATCAGTGGGGGTCTAATTTTGGACACCTGGCCACCAAAAATAATTAATTTGTGGAAATTGGCAATGAGCCAAACCTGCATTGTGTTAAAATAAGCTTAAGGTAAAAAGTGAAGGTAGAACATACACATGTTTTCAACAACAATCTAAATTGATCGGGATTGGCTGTAATAAAATCCAGCACTCATAGTCGGTCCACAGGACCGACTTTGGGGACCACCAGTAGCACATACTACAATGGTGTCAAAACAGCACGGGCAAAAGAACAGAATGGGCTGGAAACTATTGTGTCGTGAACCTGTCACACTGCTCTATTGAGAAAGTGTTGACCTGACTGCAGAAGAGGTTTGCTGTATTCACTACTCTCAAAGTAGCGCACAATGTACAAATTAGGGTCAAAACTAACGCTATTGCAAAATGCAATGTCATGTCCAGACTTCGCTGAGCCATTTTGATCTATGCGGTGGGTGTAGACAAACCACCAGGGTCAACTACGTTGCATAAGGGGGTTATTCTGACTTCAGAGTCCAAGATCCCAATGGACTGCGCGCTAGGGAAGGTTCAGTTTCATGTGGTACCCCACAATGTCAAACCATTATGAGGCCTTCCTGCTGGTATCAGTTTCAGGTCGAAAACAGCTGGGTCCAGACACAGTCTGACACAAGAGTCATTGCTCCAACAGTGCAAGCCACAAAATGGGTGCCAGCTTTGGTGGAAGCCACGAAAAAGGACTGGAAGGGTCGGTAGTGATCCAGTTCACTCCGTGGGCTACACCACCCCATAATAATAAATAGGCAAGTAACAGACCTGGGATAAATACAGTTTTAAATATTCTTTGTGAAAAGATTTTTAAATGTTTTAAGTAATTTCATTTGTAAGCAATTGAGGTGTGAGTGTGTGAGTGTATGTACCCAGGTATGTACCCAGGCCGCCATTGCAAATAAGAACTTGTTCTTAATGGCTTTGCCTGGCTAAATAAAGGTTAAATAAAATAAATAAATAAAAATGATCATATTTGAATGCAGATTCCAGAAAGTAACTTTGTTTAAAATCTATTTGAATGCAAATTATATAAATCTTGAAATGTTTACAAAGTAAATGCATTGGACTATTATAAACTGAATTTTAGCTTGTTACCCTGAATTCAATGGAGGTCGTTGCTGTTCATCACAAAGTAGTTGCACTTGTTGACTGTTTGGGAACCACTGAATATAGTTTAATGTATTTTAAAATTTCAACTTTCAAATATATTTCATTTTTGTGGGATCAATATTAAAATATTAAAACACATTTGTTTTGATGGAGCGATTTAGCCGAGTACTTTCTACTATTTGTAAGAGTTTGTATTCACAAATACTAGTTCAAATACATTTATTTTTGGCCCAGGTCTGGCAGTTAATTACCAACATGTCTGACAAAATCTTTTAGCATGCTGTTTTACATGCAAAGGTGGGTTCTGACAAATCCTACTTGAGGAGGACTCACGCAAGGTAATCTCAAACCCCATGCCCTAGGGCAGGGACCTGAAACACCAACCCTGTAGGGCTGCTGTGTGTGTGTGTGTGTGTGTGTGTTTGTGTTTGTATGTGTGTATGTCCTCTTTTGGTTTCCTTTCAGTCAGCAGCCAATTTAGGCCTGGGAAATTAGGTGTGTTGACTCCTATAGGCAGTAATTGACTTAAATTAAGCACATAAGTGCTGAGACATGCCAGAAACTAGGAGAGACTGCAGCCCCCCTGCCCTGGGGCATCTGCACTTTCAGATGTGCCTGAAGTGTCTCTGCAGCTCAGCCCTGTGCGATTATCACAGGTTATACCCTGGTCTGGGCGGGGTGCACTTTGGAGGAACATCACAGGCTTTTCCACCCCGCTTTCACCAGTCTGAAACCAAATACAGGCAAAAGCTCATTTGGAGTCACTGACGGCTTCCGCCATGGCCACATTTTTAGGGGGTTGAAACCTGATCCGGACAAAACAGGTTATATGACAAATGCTGCACTGCCACTAGAGGACAGGAATTGATTCGGGCCTGCAGAACTGACTATGTCTGAGAAGCGGCCTCTTCCAAATTCCTCCCGTGTTCCAAACGAGTGACCACACCCCGCCACCGACCCCTACACTCAGGGAGCAGAATGGGGCTAGCGTGCCGGTCACCGTGACGCACTCTCTCACATTTTTGCAGTGTTTCCATTTCCTGGAGCGGACGCTGTGTGCGTGTTATTAGCGCGCCAGCTAGCACCGCAGCTTTTGCGTTGAGGGCAGCAGCACGAGAGACCAGGTGCCAATTCCCAGCCCAAACGCACCGTGCCTGCAGAAGCGCGCGAGCGGCAGCGAGCGAGCACCAAAGAGGCTCTCGGACTCCGCGGCTTGTTGTGACAGTTCCAGCCCAACCGGTCTTGGACTTAAGTGACTCCTTGTGGATGTTTGGAATCCTCAAGTGCCCAAGTCTGAGTATATTCAAGTGCTGAAACCTATTGGAATGCAGTAACCACAATGACACATTTCCCTTGCCTGTGTACTTCCTCAGAAGATGGGATGTGGCTCTGGGAGAAATGCCTCGGTTTAAATTTTGGCAGTGTCACTTTAGCTTCGGAGTCCTGGGTTAGAAGTGGCCTTAGAGGCTGCAAAGGTATGCTAGCATAAGGAAAGAGACATGCCCAAATGTAACCACGTATGAATGGAGTGTCCAGGTTGCGCCCTAAGCCATTTCAATGACAGCTTATGCTGACTGGTCTGCTCAGAGCTAGCAGTGCTAGCAGCACTGCCATGTTGATTAGCAGGTAGAACAGTGCAAGCTTAGGCCCCTAATGCTACAGGCTGGTGGTCCATTTCAAAAAGGGAGAGTGTTATTCTGTAGCCTGACGGATCATATCAGAAAAAAGCGACTTTGCATGAAGATGGATGGCAGATGCTGCAACTGGCATTGGGGAATAGTAAGCTAAATCAATGCTTTTATTTAATTCTGAATTGACCAATCAGCATGAGCGCTCCAGGTTTTTAGGTAATAGCCTGGGCTGGATTGCACCTGGAATGAGTCTTGCAACACCACAATGGTACCGCGCCATTCCACGTGTATGGGCGCATCTCCTGAAGCAAGCTGCACGGTTATCGCCGCCCCCACTGAAGGAGTTGTGCACCGTGTGACAGAGACTACACATTTGGTCATGGATAGGCTATATGTGTATTACATGTGAATGTGAAATTAGCACTAGTTGCTTAGTGATTATTTTATATCATCAAAATGTAGCCGGGATTATAGCATTGCAAAGGTTACAACAAGGACTAAGGGAATATCTAAGAGACAACCACAATAATCACCTGATCTCACATTTTACACCTCTCCCTTAAATGATTTCTTTAGGTCAACAGACTTCAAAATGCAAGGCCTCTGGCTCACTGTGTCCTTTGCTCTTTTACCGGTCAATCTGACACGTAGCCTGGTGGTCAGCAGAGCCGGCGCACGTTCACACATAAGTGCGGACCATCCGACCAACTGGCCCCAAACGGTCACAAATCACAGAAAATATCAAGGATAGTTTCCAGTGGCTTTCCCACGTTGGCCTAAAATAGCAGGGAAATTACAGAGGGAGGTGACTGGAGTGGTCAAGGGAAAACAAAGTGTCTCCATCCATTTTGGCCCAAACGCTTTACAGCTTGGCTACCTATCTGCTGATAAGAACGTCCTCGCAAAAGATTACAATGGACAATAAAACAATTGTACACTGACAAAAATGTGGAGTATTTGAGGTTTGGAGGATGGCAGTATTGTAATAATGCGGTTTTACCACTTAAGGATGGATTTATTTCACGGAACAACCACAGAGGGGGAAATCGAGCGATGGTGAGGTCAATTGGTGACAGCAGAGGATGGAAATCGATTGTTTACACGAGATTGATGCGTTTGCTATACTGTATAAAGAAACTGTTATGGTGTGGGGTGCATTTTCCTGGCATGGTTTAGGTCCATGGTTTAGGTCTTAGAGGGAAAGGTAAACACCAATAAATACAACGCCATTCTATGTGATCACCTTCATCCTATGGTGAAGCATTTCTACCCTGATGGGAGTGGTCTCTTCCAGGATGACAATGCTCCCATCCACAGGGCAGGAGTGGTCACTGAATGGTTTGATGAGCATGAAAACAATGTAAACCATATGCCATGGCCATCTCAGTCATCAGGGGCCTCATTTATAAAAAGTTGCGTAGAAATCATCCTATATTTGATCTAAGATCATTTCTGAAATGTGCGTAAGTGTGATTCAGAGAAACTGAACGTACGCACAAAAAAAACGTGTGTACGCCAGTCCCCCAGATGTGAAATCTATAAATCGCAAATGATCTTGAAATTGTGCGCAGGTGAATGGTTTTAGATCTCCGCCTTGTAAACGCCCCCTAATTAATATAATTAGCATATAAAGGAGCTCGAATCAAAACACAAATCCCCTACTTGACAATGGCGAGCTGCAAGAAAAAGAATTTTAGCGAGGCCGAAATCGAGGTCCTGTTGACGGAGGTGCAGATGCGTGCAGTGACGCTGTTTGGGAGCCTTTCCAGTGGCTTTACCAGTAAAACCAAGTACGTGGCCTGGCAGTCTGTAGCCCAGGCTGTGAACGAGGGGGGGGCAGCAAAGGTCCCTGAAGGACATAAAGAAAAAGTGGTCTGATTTAAAACTGAGGTCAAAATCTCGAATAACTCGTTCCCTTCTTATTGCGCGGTTGGCGATATCTTCGAGAAGTGACAATGCTGCCATTCTTCCTCTTGCAAACCACTGCATTATTGGACATTTCATAGCCTATAGATTGACCGAAATGTTTTACACGTGTGGAACCATAATATGTATATTAAATACATTTCCTTCAAGGATGTGTCAATTATGCTAATATGGGTAGTTTTGGAAAACCAATGTGTTTTTGTTTTGTTTTCCACAAGTAGCCTAGCTTATGTTGTTTTAATGTATTAATAACTTTATTGTGCAAATCATTACGTATAGCTTAAGCAATGTGTTCAATCTGGTAATACTACTACTACTACTACTACTAATAATAATAATAATAATAATGAGGAAACAATTAGGCAGCAGACGACATGTTGGTGCTCTTAGATTTCCGAATACATTGTACATTACATTTACATTTTAACCATTTAGCAGACGTTCTTATCCAGAGCGACTGACAATATGTACATTAATACATGGTAGGAACAATCATAGTGCGCGCAAGAGATCAATGCAGTAATACAGCGATAGACATAATTGCAGGCAGCTGCGTACCATACCTGTAACACTGGGAAGGAAAAGGTTAGTACATTTTTTTTTTTTTTTTTTTATGGAGTAAGCAGGGGTATATAGTGTTGAGCAAGTAGGCAGTGGTGATGACAATTAGCTAGATGTACATAATTCAGTGGTAGTGGTGTCTGAAAAGGTGGGTTTTGAATCTCTTGTGGAAATCGCAAGTGATTCCGCGGTCCTGACCGATTGCGGAAGGTAGTTCCACCAGCGAGGGGTCAGGACAGAGAAGAGACGAGACCGCGAATACCTGCAGTACTCCAACATTTCCACAAGGAAACGTACGTACGGCAAGTTGAAACCTGACGTGGAGCTGAGTACTTTTCCAAGTCAAAGACCGTTTTTATAAATCTGAACCTTGGCGTGGATTTGAGTGTACGCACGTTCTAAGATCAAATCTGTGCGTAAGTACGTTTTATAAATAAGGCCCCTGGAGCGGCGCCTGAGACAGCATTTTCCGCCACCATCAACAAAACACCAAATGATGGAATTACTCATGGATGAATGGTATTGCATCTCTCCAATAGAGTTTGAGAAGCTGTTCTGGAGGCTTGTGTTGGCCCAACACCCTACTAAGACACTTTATTTTGGAAGTTATACTTGTAACAAGAACTGATTCAAATAGATAACAAAATCTAACTAATCTCAGTTTTGAAAATGAAAAAAATGTCAAAATAAAAGAAGTCAGAAAATAGGGTAATGCTTTTTTATAATGAAATATTTGTATCCTTTCAAATAAAAAATAAAAGACAAAAAAAGGCAAACGAAGACATGTTATGCTGACAGTTATCCAAAACTATTACTGAAATATCACAGGCCTTGCACATTGAATGCTCACCCACTTTTGAGTTATAATCAAGTTTATGTTTCACCCGTTAAATATTTTAGATGTTTGTTTTTTCGTGTCAAACAGTTCTGTAATGTATAAATAATCTGTGGTTATCTATTGTTTATTTTCCTGAATTAAATCTGTCCTTTGATGTAGTGCTTTACTGAATATTCACTTAATAATCATTTCAATAGTAGTAACTGAAGTGAGTTATATTTCTACACGTGTTGATAAATAGTTATACTGAAATGCATTTCCGTTCTATTTCCATACACTGTATCGCGTGTGTGCCTGGGGATGTTCAGTGTCCACCTCTTCCTGACCCCGTTACCGTTGTAGCACAGAGCACAGAACAGTGCTGCTTTTCAAGGGCGCCGGGAGATGCTGAAAAACATCAAAGGCCTTTCCGTGGTCCATTCATATATTTCCAATTGGAGTAAGTTCACTTATAAAACAGAAAAAAAAACTAGGGCAAGCATTCGGTTAATAGACAGATAATTTCTCTCTAAATGCGCGGTAGTCTACATCTAGCCAAACACTTTTCCTGGCATTTATTTTCAGAGAGGGAACCCTAGTTGCCCTTGAAAGTGTCTCTTGAAGCAGTGTGACGTTTACAGGGGAGAGAACGAAAGTGGCCTCTTCCCTTCATTTATAGGCCGCCGTTTGGAAGCAGGTGACCTCTATTGTTTCGTGGGTCACGCCGGCGTTCAGGGAGGGGCAGCGGCATTCCTCGCGCCCCCAGTGCAGTGGGTTTCCACAGACCCTGGGGGCAGGCCGAGCAGTGCAGCGCGCCGTCCCTGGGTCTGCGATTGTCCCCGTTTTGTTTACCCAGCTGGCGCTCTGACAGGCTACCATCCGGCCTCACCTTCAACCGGCGCATGTCTACGCTCGGGAGGGAGAGAGACACCGAGGAGAGAAGGAACAGATGAGAAAGTGGTGACTGAAATTGAGAACGGGGAGGAATTAATATTCACTGAAGAACCAGTTACAGTAGGGGCAGAGTTAAGAGGGGTCAGCACAGAAAGAGACAGGCGGCTGAGAGATAGAAAGCAGGCGAGAGTGGGGGGAGCGCTACAGTCCGGTAGCTCTGCTGCAGAGAGACTTTTGATCTGACTACATGAACTGAGCATTGCGGTTCAGGTGAAGTGGATGGGATGCTGCTCTGCACCAAGGCTGACGCTGAAGGAGACAGGAGACAGGACACTGTCACAGAACTACTGCAGCTCAGTCTGACGTAGAGAAGGGCTCACAGTCACGCAGATTTCTGTGGTTGTTTTCAATGGCTCTTATCCTTTCCCACGTGCCATGCCAGTATTGTTAGTGATTATTATAGTTCAGTACGACTCAGCAGAACTAGAAACAATGGTGCAAGCCCACAGGGCAAGGATATGCACGCATATGCACACAAACACACGTACACACACATACACTCACACACATACACACATGCACACATACTCACACACATACACACACACACACACACACTCACACAAATACACACATACATACTCACACACACACACACACACACACACACACACACACACACACACACTCACACGTACGCACATACACACATACATACTCACACACACTCATACACACATACATACTCACACACTCACACACACACTCACAATCACACACACACACACACACACACACACACACACACACACACAGGTACCGCTCCACAAAACCTGTACTTTTACTTAAAGTTTGTATAGATCTGGAGATAATGGAGAGGGTTGAGAGTTCACACAACTTTGGGAGACTGCACAGTACGCTCACTGTTCGCAATTTTAAAAGTTGCCTGAAACTCTGGACCTTTGAAGAATAGCAGACAGTGGGGAGCCTTGAGCTTTGGGCAAAGAGCCGTTTCCCGTCTGCAGACAGAGACTGAGGAGCCAGCGGGGCCCCGGGTCCCTGGGGCCAAGCGTCACCTTGGCATCTTACCACAGTCACGCGCTACCCTGACGCCACAGCTTCTTACCAGTGTCTCAAAAGGAGGGTGAACCATGGGTGTAAACAACCACCTCTTTCTTTAAAGAGAAACTCCCAGCCTTGCATTTTTCAATGATTCAATAAATACGAACCCAAGAACAGTTGAATAACGCCTCTACGGGGTAAAGCACACCATACAGTCCACTGCACATTTTGAGATTATATCAAGGCACTTTTATTTTTTTAAATACAATGATTCTTGCTTTTCCAAACTATTCCAAACACTTTTAATTGAAGAAACCCTTTAGTTGGTTTTGTTTTGTCTGATCATGTTAGGAAATATAGGGTTTGTATTACTGACAGTTACCACTTCATACAGGAAAAAAATCATATTCCATTTACTTTAGCAATCTTTAATCTAGACACACTACATTATTTTAAATGTTAAAGATTCTGTGAATTCTAAAATTAGGTTCTAAAAGGAAGTTTTTTGTTGCTCACACAGGAAACACTAGACGGTGCTATAAACCCAGTATTTTCCATACTCTGCCTTTCCGTTCTCTTCCCTCCCACTTTTTCCCTCTGTCTCCATTTTTTCACTGTTTCCCTTGATGCTAAAGTTTGAGTGGAGTTGAACTGTTATCCATCAATAAAGAATGCTCACTCTGAAATTGCACAGCAGTCAAGAAACAAAATGGAGCCAGTTACGTACTTCGGAGAGTCAGATAAACAATCATATGGAACAGGACCTTCACTGCTATGATATAAATAGAATTCCAGAGCTTGTGGCAGCAGTAAAGGTGTGCATCTCTGTGTGTGTGTGTGTGTGTGTCCCTGAGTGCTGCTGTGTGTGACAAATGAGTCTGTAATTGATCCTAATTCTGAGCCATCTTGGAAGTGACAGGAGGACAATGAGGCGCAACAAAGCGAGACACGGAGGGAACAACAGAACAGAGAGTCACTGAGAGACAGATAGAGGGTGAAATAGGGGATAGAGGGAGCGAGACAAGGTGAGAGGCAGAGGACAAGAGAAGGGGATAAGAACAGGGGGGGAGAGAGAGTGTGTGTGTATGTGCTAGTGTGAGACAGAGATATGGAGAGAGGCCTATATATTCTTACACTAAAAAATTCAAAACCTTGTGTTCTGTTAGATGGAGACCCTGTATGTCATAGAGGAATATTATTCTAGATGTTATGTTGACATATATAGTGCTAAATTCTACAAATTGTGTGTATCACTTTTTTTTACTACAATAGAATTATTACAATTATAATATTTAACCTCTGCATATGTCCATTGGCTTAAATACTATTTTTTTATATAGTAATATTTGCATTCTCACCAATAAATAATATTGAATGGAACTGAAGAAGTGGGAGAATTTGAATTTGAGAGAAAATGCCAAATTCATTCACTGACCATAGATCTAATATACACCTTAATTTGTATCATTTGTAACATTGAGGTAATCCACTCAATGCAATATCACATGATTGGGGGGTGGGGGCTCAGAACTGAGGTTTGATTGGGGTCCCAAAATGACTAACACCATCCCTGCTAATGCATCTGTGCGGGCAGTGATCTGAGAAGGTTTTCTGCAGTATTGTAAATTCCATAATACCTTCAAATATATCTTCCTTACCTAAGTGTTTGGTTTCCTTCACAAACACCATATTACTGAACACATTTACACCCTACATGGCCTAACTAACAAACATGCACACCTAAAAAAGAAATGTATCATTAACTTCAAGATGATAATTGATTCAATATGGAAAAAATAGTTATGTAGGGGGTAAAGTTTATAACAAAAGAAAGTAAATGTAAGCAAATGTGGGGTAAAACTTAGCAAAGAAAACCTGAATTATTCACACAAGGAGTCAGGCAGGACTGCAGAGTCCAACGTTGTTAAATATCTATATCGATGAGTTAGCAGTGTCTGTATAACATTCTAAAACATCCTATAACACTCAAAGCATTACATAAGTTAAATACGTGCTCTATACAGATGACCCTGCCCTGCTGTCACCCACTGAACACGAGTCCCTGGATCTGCTGAAATAATACAGTCAGAACTGGGTCCTGGCAGTACGTATTTAAAACAAACAGGGATTATGGTCTTACAAAAGAATCCCAGATCTCAGGAAAGCAGATGTAGACTTGTTTACGCGACACTGCTCTACAACACATTAAGGGAGGGTTTTGTTGACCTTCATCCTTATTGTAGGCAAATGCAATGGTATATATATATATATTTTTTTTTATATACTAATTATTCAAGAACAAGCAAAAAAAAACATTTCTCTGCAACTTCCTGTTACTGTTTCAAATGTAATAAAGTATTGATGGTGTCACTATAATGTAATGGGCTTAATACTTGCACAAACACATGCACATGCCATGAGACCCTGCATTTCAACTAAATGTATATGAATTCATTAAATACAATGCAAATACAGCTATCCATGCATTGTCATATTTTGTCTCTGACTCACTTTCCCAAACGATGTAATTTGTAAGAAACATACTTAATCTGTGGAATGAGATCTAAGGGTGCCTTGAAATAGTGATTATTTTGGTCAAGTAGAGATAATGGAAAGATGGACAAAGCATTTTGATTTGTGGGTGAAGTGCAGGGAGCTTTGGCTTGGCAGTCAATGAATTCAAAGAAAAGCCTGCAGAGCTTTTTATGCAATCAAAATAAGATTAAATAAATTAACTGCTCCCATTACAATTTGGCCAAAATATTTGATAGGGTCATACAGCCAATTAAATTATGTGGAAGTGAAATACGGGGGTCTATGCAGTCAGCAAGACTACTAAGTGGGAAAAGAAAGCTAGCTGAAACCCTGCATGCTGCATTCTGTTGAAATGCATAAGGTACATGGCAATACCCCTAAAACACCTAGAGGAGGACTGAATTAAATAGATGCCAACTGAATACAGAAAATGGCATTATATTTTCTAGAACATTTAATAAATAAATGTAAAAGACTCAAGGCGTTATGAGGCCCAAGAGTTCAGGCCAGGAAAGCATATTGAATCTCTCCACACTAACACCCACTAAAACAAACAGGCTCAGATCAGCGCCACTTCAAAGCTGTCAAGTAGTCAGCCAAATTACAACGCAAGTCAAAAACTTTTGGGAGGATTTTGTAATAAAGAAGCCCCCCCGCCAAAATGGAAAAAATATAAGAGGGCTATAGAGAGAACGTAGATTACACACTCGCAGACTCCTCATTGTCGGGGATACAAAGCAGAGACAGATCCTGACCGAGTACACGCTCAGTGACCGCACCCTAGTAATTGAAAGAAGCCGACGATAAGCCTAGGGTGCCAGAGGGGTATCATATATGTGGTCACTGCAGAACGGGAGAGGTAAAGACAGCGATGCGGCTCCCCTTACATTGCGAAACGCATTGCAAAAACGTGGACATATTTATGATCATTCTAGTAAATAAATGATTAAATGAAAGTCAAATTTAGTAAATGCATCATCTTAACAGCTAATCGTACATTTTCTAAAATCACGGTTTCATTTCACGACCAACAGAGAAAAACTGCTGTGTCAGGGGGAAGACCCATCAGTCCCACAGAGGACCCAAAACAGTATATCTGAGCGTGACACAGCCTGAGGGACAGTGAGTAGCCATCCGGCACTAACATATAACTGATGAACCATTACATAGACAGTTCACAAGCAGTTTATCAAATTCTGTCTACAACTTTGCCTGTTACAATAATCATCACTGTGTGTCCAAGTATCATAGGTGCTGGAACCCTATTGTTTTTGTACTGATATTTTTTCTTTTTCTTTCCACCACTTTTGCAAAATGGCTGCAAAACCCACAGGGAGGAGGGCCATGTCAGGCACATGCCTCGACAATAGGGTGCTAATTGGCCAAATGGTGGCGATACAGCGCATGACTGAAAATGCCTTAGACACCTTATGACTGACTGCTTAGACCTATTGCCAAAATTCCTATTTCTCATAGCCTCACATATAACACATTTGTGCACACTTCAATTTTCCACTATTTTGAATCATATGACAAAATAAACATGACACAAAATAAACATCTCCTCATGAACCGTAGGTCTGATTGACATGTTAATTGCATTATACAGCATGAGCACAGTGAAAAAAACTTTGTTAAATAGAATGTGCTATGTCAAAAGATGGCTGAATGGTGAGCCAATCAAATTGACTCATATTGATGTCCATTCAAATTATGGTAATTCATTCTGAACTTAGACTATTGGTTTGAAACATGTTCTGAATTGTAGGGCATGTTCCAAATAAGACAAAACTGAAATGGTGTTGATATCATTCAAATGTGGAAACTAGAGATAACTGAATCTTGAAGATTTTAGCTAAGGATGCATGCAATGCTTCTCATGAGCTGTAAGTCCAATTATGCTGATTTTCAAACTCATACACCACAGAACTGTCTCTAAATAAATTGTGAACCAAAAATTGTTGCTTCAAAATACATGGCTGCCATACCATGAATAACCTATGCAATACCATCAGCCATATTTGTAAAATTCCGATTTTTACCAGTGACTGTATGGATGCCATAAGAAATATTGCTACACTGACACAGAAGACTTTGTATATTTGCATGTAATATACAAATAAATAATATTATGATTTAAACTTAACAATTCAGAATTAAATTATCTATACGTATGATAAAGCACTTGCACATAATTGTACATTTTGCCTCGGTTTCTAAGTAACACAAATGGCAAATGAAAATACACGCAACCAATGTTATGGTTCTTGATCGATTTGATTTGCTGTTTGTTTTGTTTTGTCTTCAGATCATTACAGAGTTATTTCTATTTCAGGCGCATTAATGTTGCCTGCCGCCAGGAGACCAGGGAGAGGAATGGTGGTCTCTCTGGACCTCTTGTTGTTAAATGTCATTTATTTGCAGTTAATGCAGGGTTTGAATGCAGGCAATTCACATTGAGTTTAAAGACTACAAATCATGTTCTAAACCATTTACCATTTTGTAACTTAATAAAAATGTGTCCACAATAGTTTTCATGACCATACTTCTCCCCATGGGGGTGGTTTGATGGTGTTGGACCTGGCTTATCGCTACTATATTTATAATTACAGTGTTTGACCTGCATCTGTTAATTTGTTTAAATGCATATTTGTTTGTTTGTTTTAGACTGTTGAAATGAATAAAAGAGAGAGAGGGAAAATAAATGGGAAAGAGGAGAAGAGGGAAAGAACGTTGCTGGATATTGGAGTACAGTTGGTTGTTTGTATATCTGGTGATATGCTTGAATTCTTTATTCATGACATAACTGACAACCATTTGCAAGGATATGGGACAGCAGATATGTAAAACAACTAGGGAAAGAATTATGAGGAATGGCAATACCGTACAGTCATATCTCATGGTGAAGGCATAAGATATATTCATACAAAAGAGAAATATGCAGTAAGCGACTGAAGGTAGGAGAGAAACAAAACAGGAACACACACACAACTGTTAATAAACCAATGTTACCTAAATTGCCATGTCAACTACTACAACTAAAGCTACTGCTGTATCCCATAGATACAGACACTAAAACAGTTAGGAACTGGCCCTAATTATACAGTTATAGGCAAAAATAAACTCCAAATGTAATTTTTAAACATCTTCCAAAGTGAGTCTAAAAACCTTTTTGATCACATAATTGGTTGTTTTTACAGTACGGGTTCAATGTCAACACTCAGTTCATTTATGAAACGCCAGGCAGGAATGCAGTTCTCTTATGGGCAACCTCCAATCCCAGATCTGCGTGGCTATACACTAGTAACTTGCTGCTGCAGCTGCTGCTAATTTTGCTACTTTTCCACTATGTTGACAGTGTTCAGAACTGTACGATTTGGTTGAAAATCCAATTTGGTTTTTGCTGCAGAGATGATCAAAGTGCCCACTGTGATTTATTTGGGATTCAATCAGAACCTCCTCCCAGCAGCCTGCCGCCGTGGCAACTACGTGTTGTTTCCAGTTTCAATAGAAGTCAAGAAGTCATCTGTCCAGCACAAATCTACCGTCCAACGATGTGTTTGTCTTCCTGCAGGACACGACGTGAAGCAAAGAGCCAGCGAGGATGTGTGCCGCTTTGATCTTGCCCTATTTGAGCCCCACGCTAAAGCTTTTTCCCCGGGCCAAATTTCATACCTTGCCAGATCTGACGCCTTCATCACAGCCAGCAGTGCGTTGCCGTGCTGTCATCTATTTTCTGAACAAATGAAATTGATTTGTTCTAAAAACTAAAAATGTGCCAAAAGTCATTTTCAACTGATTTACTTCCTTGCTAGACAGAATTCAATTTGAACAGTTGTGCAAAGTTCAAATAAAGCTAATGCAAATAAGTGTCTGCATGTGTGTGTTTCCATGTCCTTGGCCTCTACAAGATTCAGCATAGAGGTTTTTTGATTTGATAGCTGCGGTGGTGCCCCTGCCATGCCCACGCCCAAGAGCAATGGTTAAGTCACACGATCGCGTTGCTACAACGTTGTGGCAATGTTCCAGGAACCTCGTTCATTTGTCAGGCTAGTGTGCTGCCTCCTGCTGCTTGTGAGAGGCGTCGTTGTTGTTTGTCGTCCCCTGCCCTCCTCCTCAACTCCGAGCAGAACACACAGGGCTATCTCACACTCGCTCTCTCTCCCCCTACAAGATGACGGAAACAATTAATCCAGCCAAGAAGGTGGGAAAACAAACTTCTCTCTGTGTGAGTCAACACACTGAGAGAGAACAGCTGAGAAAACAGAGGGAGAGGGAGAGAGAGAGAGAGAGAGAGAGAGAGAGAGAGAGAGAGAGAGAGAGAGAGAGAGAGAGAAAGAGAGAGCAAGAGAAAGAGAGAGCAAGAGAAAGAGAGAGAGAAAGGATATTCATAGACACACTCGAATAACAACATAACACACAATGAAGCCACGATCACATACAGCCCTGTTTCAGCATAATATGCTACCTCATGCCATGGAGTCCTTCACCATGTTTAAGGCTTGCTCATAACCTGGGTTCAGTTACGAAATGTTATAATAACATTCACGAAGGGCTCTAATAATTTGAGCATAGCCCCTCACCATTAGTTCCAGACAGCACAGAGAACTGTCTACTCTCTCCTCTTTGGGACGATGCTGTAATGGTTAAAGCAAGACTGGGTCACAGGTTGTGTGCATTTATAAACACCCTGCCCTTGTTTGAAATTATCCAGTGCATCAGCAATTTTCAACTTTTTTATTTTTTTTACCTACATAAAAATGGTTTTGAATGCACTTAAAAAACGATATATATATTATTATATATATTTCACAGCAACAGCAATACAACAATACAAGTCAGCAAAGCCAGCAGCTAGCAATGAGATAGTAATCTCCCCCATGCAAAGACAAAATAAATAAATAAAAGGAATAACCCCAAAAATGATATAAAATAAATGAAGATAAATAAAGATAAACCCAACGCATAAATAAACATAACCACTCATCCACACACATCAACACCCACAAAACCACTAGCGCACACACTCATGCACTCCCATATATACAGACCATAGTATCCTTGTCTTTATTTGATAAGAGAAAGGAAAACACGTATAGAACAGGCACATTTTTGGCTATGACATGCAGATAATTATTTATGGGTAATTATGGAGAATATTGGCACTGTGAATAGCCATTAGATTGACTGTTACAGACCGTCTGAGTGGAATAGAAAGAAATAAAGAAATAAAGAGAAAATAAATAAATAAAGAGATCAGATGTAGCCAGGCATTACAAAAACTGGACTGTATGGACAGTCATACTAAGGCACAGTGGTATGTCCATGATTTAGCCTGCCTGGCAGATGTGAAGGCATACCACCTAAAACAGGATCCAAAATATTCTGGAATGAGGCTACTCCCTCCATCAGCCTAGAACTGAGCCTTTCAAGTGTAAGGATTTCAAAAATGTCACAGTGCCACTGACTAATTGTGGGTGGTGTGGTAATTATTTAATCCAGTTTATCAAAACGCACTTGCGAGCTATGAAGAGAAAGTTTTTTTTGCAAATGTGAGCTGTATGGAAGTCAAAGAGCATAGGGTGCCAGGGCTAGCTCAACATTATGTTCAAATATATTCTTTAATTTGTTTTTGATATTTTCCCAGAAAGTAATAATTACAGGGCAGGTCCATGTAAGATGTAAGACTGTATGCAGGGCCGTCTTTGTGGGTGAGACCGCCCCAGGCCCCGCCCTTCAAGGGGCCCCGCGGTGAGAGGGGAAAAATTAATTTTAATAATAATAATTTCTTAAACGATGGGCTGGGTATTATAAAAAAAAATGGCAATTGCTAAGTCTATGATGTCATCACGTGAACAGCTAGGCCCCGCCTACCCCTTGAGCCGGGCCTGACTGTATGCAGCTTTCTGTATTTTACATTTACACCTGTCTGAGAATTGTGAATTCATTTTGATTGAAAACAAGTGGAGTTCCATGAATCTGATGCTTTGTTTTATATTGCAATTTTTTCACTTTATTGGATGAAAAAGTCTAGGTCTTTGACTGAAGATTGAAGATTTCTATGTGACCTCCTAGATCCCTCTTCTACACGTTCAGAACTGCTGTGGAGTTTTTTTAAATATTATAATAAATAAAACAGGAGAATAAAGAAATGGCGTGTTGTGGACGATTCAGTTGAAGTAAAAACGTATCGACTGGAGATGGCATAGACGTCTCAGGAGGGAGTATCATTTATGATCTTATGAAATGCCTAGCTTGCAAGTAACCAAAATAAATGACTATGTGGATTGCCGAACTTAAGTTTGATTTGTTCAAATGACAGTAAAGTATGCTTGTGAAATAGGTCTACAACACATCTAATACCCCCTTTTTTATGCCAAAACTGAAAAATGCTATTGTCAAGTCCAGGAGGAAATACTTTGTTCTTAAAAAGGGGGTGTGTGAGGGGGAGAGATATCCTATTCTCTCAAACAATGTATATGTATTGCTCCAGATTTTAAATGCACTTTGTAAAATGAGATTATACTTCATTTCTATGGAGAGGTTATTTGTCTTCCCTGTCATTGCGCCGATCACAAACTGAGGAGAAGTGCACAAAATGTCAATGCTAGCCCACGTGCTAGCTCCATAATCCAATCTGGAATGATGCATGCATGGCATTCCCAGTGGTAGAAAGCACATTTGGCAAAGCCAGGCCTTCTTGAATATACAGGAGTTGCAATTTTTCAAATTTGAGCCTCATTCTCTTTCTGTGCCATATACATTTTGAGAATTTTTAATGTTTATTTCATCAAGTGCCTTTTTAGATACATGTAGCGGGAGCATTTGTAGAGGGTATAGCAATCTGGGCAGTATGTTCCTTTGATTAAATTGATCCTTCTAAACCAAGAGATTGGTAAATCCTTCCACCTTTCAAGATCATATTTTACTTCCCTCAGTTTGGGTACAGAGGTTCATGCCATATAAACATTGAAAATGAACTGAGACGTTAACCCCAAAGTAACAAAAACCTTGTGTGGACCACTTAAAAGGAAAGGCAGGAAGAGCATGTCTGTCTCCAAAATTCCCCATCAGCATGGCCTCTGGTTTATTCAAATTGATTTTATAACCAGAAAATGAGCTAAAAGTATTAATTAAACTTATGCGCGTGGTAATGGATGTTTTAGGCTCAGAAATAAGCAGCAGAATGTCGTCCGTGCGTAAAGCTATGGTTAGGGTGGCCATACTTCTGGCATTGTGCCGGACAGTCCGATTTTCAATCGCTCTGTCCTCCATCCGGTACGATCCTCTGCCGGACGCCCATTTGTCCTCCTTTTGAAGTCTAGACTAGAAAAACACTCAATTCTTCATAAAATCACATTTGAAGATTTGAACGTGCTTCTTATCGGTTTATGTATTTGTCAAATTACGAATCGCCTGTGTCATTGGTCTAATGAATGTTAACAAATACCCTGCTTTAATATAAAGTTATTACATACACTATGGGCACTAGCTGCAAACCACACAATTTTCCTTTAAGTGCTATTGGAGAGTGTTCGGTGGTATCGTAACCAGCCCTGCAAAATCCTGAAACAGAAGACTTCATACAACCCAGAGTGAAGAGCATGGATTTATTTCTAAAAGCAGAAAAGACAATTGTCATGCCTTCTGTACAATGTGTCGGTGTGAGGTGGACGTCAGCAGCCATGGAAAGGGTGCTATCGAACGACATGCTATTGTGAGTCCACATTTTCAATCTCAGTCAGTCTGTATAGGTTATGGTTTTAAATTGGTCATATAATTACATGTTAAATTGCCGCTGCCTGAAGTGTCCTCTATTCTGGGGGAGTTGAGTTTGCAGTTCTGGATTTCAGGGTGAGTTCGAATGGCCTCTGCCAATGGTTCCGTAAAAAGAAGTGGAGACAGTGGGCATCATCGACATGTCCCCCTGCCTAAGTAAAAAAGCGAAAGAACAATTGTTTGAACCGATGCCAGCAGGAGTGATAAACGACTCGGATCCATCGTATGAAGTTTTCACCCAATTAAAAATTATACAAAACAAAATAACTGACAAAATAAATAAGACCATTCAACTTTGGTCAAACGCCTTCTCAGCATCTGGACTGACATCTGGAGCTTCTAATGCCAAGAAGATGTCTGACATTAGCGAATAACTGCCTTTGTGGGATGAACCCGGTTTGATCGGTCTTGAGAAAGTATTTTGGATAGAATCTTAGAAAGGATCTTACTGTCTTCGCATGAAAGTTGTGGGTTGGTTTCATTATTTAGGGAGGGTATCAAATAACTCAGATATGTCACGTTTATCTCGATTTTCACAAAATTTGCACATGTACGGTTTTTCGTTGCCTGGGCTCAATTGTTGGCGTAAATTTGTGTTATGCATCCAAGATGAATGCGAACTGGCTCTGGGGAGGGGGGATATGTCTAATGAAGAATCGTTTATCCCTCTAATCTGCCTCTCCTTAGATTGATAAAAAGTTGCATATGAAAATGTTCCCCCTCTTCTGTGATGTAAGAAATTATGATATAAATGCCACCTCAATCATTTTACTTAATCTCCCATCCTCTTCCTCTCTCCCTTTCAGCATATCCAGTTTTTCTCCGTAACTGGTAGCATATAAAATAGGGGAAATGAGCCATTGTCATGTAATGGTGTGAAAATAACTATGGCGGGGGGGCTTTAATATTTAGATGTAAGCTTATTTGTTTTTAAGTTTTTCAAATAAAGGGCAACTGAATGTTTGGGGGAAAAAGTATTTCATTCCAATCCTCTCTGTCTCTCATTCAGTCCCTCTCACTCTCCTGGGAAATTTTCGGGGTCAGGTACAACCAACCGCAGATAATAACACCCCAATTACTGTCAATTAAACCACATCCGCAGCAAGAGGTCTGGGGGGGATTAAGAGGGGAGGGACAGAGGTAGAGGGACAGACTTTGAAAAGGGGCTAAAAGATAAGTGAAGGGGGAAGAGAGACGATGGAAGGGAGGGGACATTTTCAGGGCACGAATGGAGAGAGGGAGATACTGAAAGAGGGAAAAAGGTCTTAGAGAGTCCTTTCTTTGCTGCTAAAGCGCAGCGTTTGGGGGAGCGCAGGGACGGTGGAGATAAGACAGGGACTAAACTAGGGATAAAGACAGGGAGAGAAGAAGTTGGAGGAGTTAGGCATAGCAGGGACTGAAAAGGTTGAAAAAGATGTGAAACACAGATGCACTCCAAAAACGCCGCCCTGCTCTGTGGTCTCACTCCCACCCAGTGTCCGCACCGACCAAGCCCCATTAATTATGGAGCCGTGTCTAATTGCTAATTGGTCTGCTAAAATCACTGACATGTGTGCAAGGCGGTGCGTGTGTGTGCGCGCGTGTATGTGCGGGCGTGTAACGTAGTGTACATTTCCAAACGTAGCAACAGCAGAGTTCGCCGAGGGAGCAATTAAAAGAATAAAAGCAAGAATAAAGGTTTCCGTATGACAGGACGTGTGCTGCTACGTCTCAAAACATGGCGAAATATGCAACCAGGGACTCTGAGATACGTACGTCCGCAAAAGAATGTGACAAAAATGTGCCCATACGAAATAAGGTTGTGAAAGGTGAGGACAGGACCTTCTGTTTGTCTAGGCTCATCATTTGCATATCTAAACCAATAAAAATAACAACAAAAAACACAAATTAAAACAGTAACAACAACAAATATAACCAAAGGCAAATAGAAGATGAACAAAAATACAGATAGATAGGTAGGTAGATAAATAGATGAAAAATACAAACCTCTCTTCTCAACAGTGTTAGCCATGTGTTTATCCGTCAGATATGATCAACATTTTATGAAACTGTAATGATGGCCAGCTAACAAACACAACCTGCAACCAGTCTTCCTTGGGTTTGAATGTGCGTTGTTGCCCTCATTCTAAATCCGAGCCGAAGAAGAGAGCCGCAGGCTTTCGACAACAGTTTAGCTTTTTTTTTGCAATCAAGTAAGTAAACAAAAATCAAGAGAGCTACACTGGCCTTTGCCGCGGTCGACTTCAATAGACTGACGAAATGTAAACGGGAAGTAATCATCTAGCGTGGAGGAGGGGCTGGGAAAAGTTTTTTCTTTATTTTCTTCTTCTTTTAAGAGAGCACCTTGTTCTTGCGTCACAAAAAAACACATCACTAGGCCCTTGTGAAAATATTGATCTAAACCTCCCCGGCCATTGCCGAGGGGTACAAGGACTTGCGGTCATGAATACGTTTAATGCCCCCCAACTTCGGGATTAATTCCAACAGCTTTGCACCGTGACCCCACAACTGTTTTTTTTCCTAAACATACATTCTGGTTCCTTAGTTTTGTCCATATCCCCCCCCCCTTGTTCTCTTCTCCTTCCCAACAAGAAAACACTCTGTCAGGGGGCTGCCGTGTCAAAGGAGAACATTTAGAAGATAAACAATATATCTAAGTATGTTACAAATATATTGTCAAATATATTACCATATGCATACAACAGTCAATTCTCATTGTTTTATTAAATAAATTGAACTATGATCAAATATGTTGCTAATATTTTCAATGTTTCTCATGTGGCCTTTGACTGGAAGGTGTATGTATACACACATTTTTCTGTTCGTCCTTTTCCCTCCAAAACAGCAGGCGCCACCTCTGTTTACACTTGCAAAGGAATAGAGAGAGCAGATAATCTTTACTCTGCCCCTTCCTCCCCTCCCTGCAACGCTGTGATATCAGAAGTCTGAAGCACAAAATTGGCTGCCCTGGAAAACTGAGATCCAACACCCGCGCCCAGCACAAACCATCCTGCATTCAGCAACGTCTCTGCAACGCTTCAGCACCTCGCTGCCACATCACAGCCACACTAAGGCAGGGCTGTTCTGAGCTCGAGTATAACGTTTCTCTAATACTGCAGCAACACTGGCACCTTGCCACAACGTAGCATGTGTGTGTGAAGCTCTCTCTTTGAGACCCGTTCTGTCCCAGTGCATCCCTCCCAGCATCCTTTCTTTGGAATAACAAACACATTGGATCAAACGTTTAAATTGAACAACACCTGCTCATCGACAACGAAAGCTTGGAGATTCCTAAACGCTTGCGTGGCGCGGAAAACGACAGTTCCGGCCGAGAGAATGGAATTCAGACTAGGAGATGCCGAGTTGCGTGTGTTGCCATGGACACTCAGCAAGGCTGGCTCGAGCCCTGATCGCCATTCTGGAGCTGAACCCGTTTCCCCGCAATCAAAAGTGCCGCTCTCCCGGAGAACGTTTGACAAACTCACGTATTGCCGTTAGATAAGCATGCCCCTGAACACGAGACGGATCGAATAATATTGTTTCAAATTGGAGAGAGGTGGGGGGGAGCATTCTGGTTTTGGAAGTTGGAGGGGGGTGGGGGCGGGGGTTGGGGGTGGAGTGGCGGCAGCGTGATATGTGCACGGAGCGGGCTGCTACACCAATCTGGTTTCCATCAGAGGTCCTGTCTCCATCTTATTCCCTTCCAAAACCCTTCCGTTCTGACTTTTATTGAATCCCTCTTTTCCCCCCTGAGACAGAGCGAGAACTGTTACAATCTTTCTCTTCAGTAAACTATCGCCTCCTCCCCCCTTTCCCTCCTCTGTCATTCTCTCCATTCCTGGACAAATATCTCCCAGATGTGTCCAGCACGGATCGGAGGGAGGAGAGAGAGAGAGAGAGGAAGAGAGAGCGAGAGAGAAAAGAGAGAGAGAGTGAGATAGAGAGAGAGAGAGAGAGAGAGAGAGAAGACAGCGCGAGAGAGATAGAGACAGAAAGAGAAAAACAGAAACGAGAGATCGGACTGATGCAAAAAAACAATCCCAAGCACACGCACAAAGCACACACAAGTGCACACGCACACAGACACACAGTCGCCATCGCCAGTGGGTTCGAAAGTGTCTCTGCTGCACTGCCACTTGTTTGTTCGTGCTCCCCCCCAGAATAGACAGCAGTTCTTCTCGCAGACTGCCCCTCCCCCCCTTCCTCTCCTAGGGATGGGGTGATAGGGGAGTGTCCCTCTTTAACACGGAGTTCACACCTCCCTACTAAAGGTCCCATGCAGGTGTGAGCGCTGTGCAGGTGGCTGGATCATGTGACTAAGGCAAGAATGCGAGAACACTCAAGATCTCCATCACCCACAGTGCAGTATCCCCCCGCATACTCCCATTATAAAAACACCCCTCCGATAACAATATACTCAATTGTACAAAATGGATCACGTATATTTAACAAAGTACACTTATGATGAACCTATTTTGGACCATGAATGTCGGGGTATTCAAATCCAGGCCTCGAGGTCCGCAATTTGTCCGCAAGGTCCGCGATTTGTAAAAGTAAGTAATGGCCATTTATGTACACAGTTGTTTTTCCATAAAGTAACTTCAATGTACTGTATATATATGCATACGTAGTCATATTCAGTACCCTCATTATTCATCGAATCATCACATACATCAGGGGTAATCAAATCCAGGCCTCGAGGTCCGTAGTGTCTGCAGGTATTTGCTCCAACCACGCACTACACCACCTGATTTTGAATAATTCGTTTACCTCCTTGGTCCAGGAAGTGAGCTAATTAGTGAAATCAGGTGGTGTAGTGCGTGGTTGGAGCAAATACCTACAGATGCTACGGACCTCGAGGCCTGGATTTGATTACCCCTGATGTATGTGATGATTCGATGAATAATGAGGGTACTGAATATGACTACGTATGCATATATATACAGTACATTGAAGTTACTTTATGGAAAAACAACTGTGTACATAAATGGCCATTACTTACTTTGACTTTAGCTCTTCTTAAATGAATTACCTTTAAGTGCAGATAATTACCAAGCACTGGGTATATACATGGTAATTAAGACACTGTAAAAGAAAGTGTCATCGAATTTCTTTCCACTTTCAATACTGAAAATACAGTATGCACCTCCCACTGACAATGAAGACAAAATCTTTATTATGTCAAATTATAATGTTGTACATAATTAAAACTTGTCAAATTAAAAAAATATAGATATAATAATAAATGTAAACACTTTGATGTCATACAATATGCAGCTTCTACCCAGGGTGAGATTAGATGCCTGTTCATGTTTCATGTCATTCAATTTATCATAATGCTAATTATCATTGTTTATACTGTTTATGGGTATGAAAAAGTGAGTCCAACTCACCAGTTCATTTCACATCTCATTTCTAATGAGACAATTGAGCCCGTCACTCATTCATAAGTTGTCAATCACAGTGTGGCAACAGCTGTGATTTTTATTCTGTAATATCTTCCCATATTTTCAAACCAAGTGACTGAAAGGGATATTTACAAATTAGATGCCTATCAATCACTTCCATTCACTTGGTCATGCAGTGGTTTGACAACTAGTTAACGTTATATCTTTTGTTATCATCATGGCGATATCTGTCGGTCATTCAACATCAGCTTTAAGTGACAGTGAAATATCCACTTACTTGTGAAAATTGTCCCATGAGCCTTGCTTCTATGGTTCTGCGTATTTGTACAGCCAAATGCTGCACAACTTTGTGGCATTTTTGCATAGAGTATTTCCACCTAGTAGCTACCGTGTTCACAGCCAGGTTCTGCGGAAAATCGTTGAGAAAACTCATCAATTGTGACATTTGGAAATCAAGTAACCTGAATGTTATGCCGAAATAACAAGCCACATTTCACGAAAATTGGTTGAGAATTAAGCAAGTGAAAGTTTTTATCAGGGGAAGTCTGCATCTCTCAATACAGGTGTTTCTTTAGACGCGGATCTTGCCCTCGCCAATATGGCGGCAGTGCAGACGTACCGCTGCAACATACAACAGCAGCCAATGCGGCATCTACATTTTTATATCTATGAACCTGCTGCGTTGTGTAGCTGTTCACGCAAAGATGCGCCCACTTGCGCTTGGCGTGTGAATGGAGACGAAAGGAACTAACTAACTAAACTAACTAGCTGTCACATAATATGAAAATACTATTTTTATGTGCGCCCCACCAAGAGAAAATAACACAGGCCCACTGCATACAGATGGAATCTAAACGAGTGTTCAAAGTTGGCACGTTTACTCATTGAGAATTGCTCGGTGTTGTTTAATGAATGAACCAAAGCCACAAACTGTTTTGAGGCCAGAAATCCCGAAACCCAAGTTCAACATTCAACTTAGCCATCCCTTTAGCTAACGTAGTTAGCCAGTGTTGTATGGTAATATACCAGCTAAATTAGCAACCTAATGTTAGCTAGCTAGCCACTCACCTGAATATGTGCTCAAGTTCAAGCTTGGTGTCTTCCATGCGTTGAGCAACTTATGCTTTGGTTGGAACAGAATGCACTTAAAAGTGTATACTTTCTCATTTTCTGCACGTCCTCATCAAAAAATGAAACAACTGCATTGAAACCGTCACATGACATTTTATATTTTTTGTAAAAAATAATAAATATAATAATACCGCTGCTGTGGAGCAGTATTATAACTAGGCTACCTTTTGTCCACGCTACCCTGCTACTTGACGAAAAAAAAATTAAACTACTTGAAAGTTACTCGATTTTGGAAGTCATTAAACTACCATGCGTTACTGGAAAGTGTAGTTAAATGAGTAGTTCCGCTACTTGTAATTCTGCTCCTCTGCTACCCAACACTGTACTATACTGACTATTTATACATATAGGCTACGTCATCCACCACCACTACTTAAAAATTAACAATTCAATCGGAGGATAATTAGAGGACCAGATTCATTGAATCCAACTGGGAATTCAGCGTGGAGATGACACACGCTGTAGTATGACCGCAGTGAGTCAAAACCTTGGCCTAATCATATCTTTCAAAAGGCTACGTCACCCACCGCACTCGGTGCCGCTCAACACACTGGGACATTGACACTCGACTTCAGGGCTATCCAACCGGCGGCCCATGAGCCAAACGCGGCCCATGTGCTGTCGACCGACCCACGAACTCACGCTTTTGTCACGCACTTAAAATGAAAGCAAATACATTTGTTAGGGAACGAAATAAAACTGAAATTAAAAGTCATTTCTGAGGCATTGAAAGCAAATACGCTTTTAAACTAATAAAACAACCCCCCCACCCCCGCCCCCTCAGAAATGGGAGGTGTTTGGCCCACCTGGACCTTTGGTTCTTAAAATCTGGCACCCTATGAGAAGCAATTGAATAACCCTGCTCTATTTGTTCCAGAGCAAATATTACCATTTACTGGCCAACTTACACGACTTCCAGCAACAACCTGGTTTTCCCCAGAGGTCTCCCATCCAAGTACTAACTAAGACCAGCCACACTTTGCGTCAACTGTTTTGGCTAGACTGGGCTGCAGGGTGGCACGACTGCTCACGCGAACGATGGTGACTCAACGTTCAAAGCCTGTCCTGCTCCTCCACGGAGCATCCTTCCCTCTACTTTTCTCCCTCTTCTCTTCTCCCTCTTCTCTCTGCCTTTTTCCCTTTCCCCATCATCTCTTACCTTCATTAGGCCACGAGCGCTCAATGAGATACTCCAGTGATGAAGGGGAATTGTTTGAAAAAAGCAATCCACAAAGGGAGATGGAAGGGATTTTGCCTGAAGAGGCTGGTGAAGTTACTCCAGGGCTCTCTTCCCCCGGAACTATGCCGACAGGGGGCAGGGAAGAGCCAGTGGCGACACACCCCCAGAAAAAATCACGAGTAAACCAGGTCATTTAGAGGGAAGGAGAGGCAGAGGGAGTGAGGCAGGGAGATTTACGAGGAGGGAGATAGCAAGATCAGACATTTGGAGAAGGAGGAGAACGTCTTAAGCCGCTCTCACACTAAAACTTTGACACCGAAGCGGAGCCGGGGGCCTGAGGCAGGAGGGCCCAGCGCAGGCGAAGGCCAGACATACATCACGGCGCTCGGGCCAAATCGGATCGCCCTCTGAGGCAGGTTAAGCCGAGTCAAGCTGCGGGCATGCCCTTGCTGGCACGGCCTCCCAGAAAAGACACCGGGAAGGGAGAAAAGAGGTTTTGGGCATCTCCCCGCGTGGTCCAGAGATACGCCTTTGCACGATGATCTCAGCGCAGTTTGTACTGTTGTAAGTCACACTGACATCACTCTCATGCTATGTGCCTTATCTTTTGTGTAATTTGTCGCGTTGTCTCCAGTATGAATTGTAGCGTCGGCGAGGCTCGTTGAGCTGTTAAAGAATTTGAACTTGACCTTAGGAGGGGAAGTATGGGGAGGAGAAAAGAAAGCACAGAGTTATCTCTCTCTCACTCTCTCGGAGTGTTTGTGTGCATGCGTGCGTGGAGGGGGGGTTTCTAAGACTAAAGACAAAATAAATATGGGCTGTGAAAGGAAAGCTGGGGCTGACCATTGTTATTATTTCTTTAGCTTACTGTCTTACTGTGGGTTGAAGGCACACACAGGCCTACCGTCACCTAACAGAAATGATCAATATTATTTTTCGTTTCAGCACGCGCAAACATTTATAAAAAAGTTACATTCTGAATTTGGTGGTCCGTGAAATGAATACAAAATGTTGAAAAGAAAACAAAAAGCATATCTCTTGAAGTCGTTACACAAATTCGAAAGCCCAAATTTGAAAGCCTGTTACATTCAGATAGAGTAGAAGCCAGAGAAGGAGAAAAAGAGAGATGAAAAAAAGAGAATGAAAACAAGAGAGCCTCTCACGCCCACTCAGCAGCTCTTACTGAGACAGGAAGTTAGAAACAGGAAGTCAGGGGCTGCGTGCGCCATGCCCAGCAGGACATGAAAGCCTGGGTTCTTCCCGGTTTGGGCCAGAGGTCAGAGCAAGGAGAGTGGCCTTTCACCTTTAATCTCACTTTCTGTTTTTCAGTTGGGTTTGGTTACAGATGTGGAGAGAGATGTTGTTTTTCTCTCTCCTTTTCCTCCGTAATTTTTGTTTGTCGTTGTATGTGGTAGCTGTGTGTTTGTTTTGGCATAGCGAATTTATTTTCGCCGTGCCAGCAAAGCAACCTGGCTTTAACTGGAAGCAGAGAGAGCGTGATATGATACCAAATGTAAATATTTAATGTGAAATTATGTCTACAAATGCCATTTGGAAATGCAGATGTTACATGTTATGCCAATAAGGGTGAGTTTTTATTGAATTAAAGAGAAAGGAAAATGTAAACGTCTCATGTGAAAATGGACGCCGGTGCAGATGTTGTCACACCGACACAGACAGTTTGTATTACTTTTAACTAGCGACAGAGGGAGAGAACTGGGTGGCAGTGTGGAGTTGTTGCTATAGCGCATGGCTTGTAACCAGATGGTTGCAGGCTTGAATCTCAAGTGGGAGCACTCCTATTGTTTGCTTCTGGAAGGTACAGTACTTCAAGGAAATCTCTAAAGGAGTTCTCTAAATTAATAATAGGTCAAATATAGACAATACATCTCTCTGGATGAGGTGATTTTATAAGAACTGTGTAATGTTTTATGTTCTCGATGTATCAACCCCCTTGGTAATACATGCAGCAATGTAATTACTGTATAACTGTATATAGGCAGGCGGTGTGGTATAATGGTTAAGGAGCTGGGCTTGTAATGTTAAAGTTGCAGGTTCAATCCCCAGATGGGACACTGCCGTTGTACCCTTGAGCAAGGTACTTAACCTGAATTGCTTCAGTTAATATACAGCTGTATAAATGGATTGTAAATAAATGTAAACTGTAAGTCGCTCTGGATAAGAGCGTCTGCTAAATGCCTGTAATGTAATGTAATGTAATATAAAATATTCTGACCCGACTGAAGAGAACTGAATAAGTTCACACACTGTGTTCTATAATTCAGAATATGATGATGCGCCATATTACATTGGCCTTCAACTTTTGTTTTATTATGTATCTACAGGCAGTGGCAAAAAAGGTTGAAACAGCAATATGATACGTTTATGGTATCCTGCTCTGTTGAGGTCTCAACGGACCATTCTTGATTAAACTTCCCGCTCATGCCCTAGATTGAAGCTTGCAGTCAATTGATTTAGAATTGCTCGCCTGTTTAGCCTTGCACCTCGAACTAATGCACGGACATCACGACCCAGTAGTATGTGATTCCAACCACAGTTGCCCTTTGTTGATGATGTCTTCCATACTGACATCACCTCAGACACTGTTCCTCATGAAACATCAGCAAGTTCAGCTGTCTTCATCACTGAAGCTTCTGCCAAACGTGCCCCAACAATAAACCCTCTTTCAAAGTCACGGAGGTCTCGTCTTCTAGCCATGCTAGCCATAATTATTGCCAACCAGGCCTGCTATGCATTTTTGTACACAACTCTGAGCATGCTGCGATGTTAATTGCTAATTAACTCTGGTTAAAATATACTTTCTACCCCTTATTGTCCCCAAGTGTTTCCAACTGTTTGCCCACTACCTGTATGTATCCTATGCACACCTGAAAATATTCTGACTACCCCTTACCAATGTTATGCTGACATTGAAGCATTTATATTATCAAGATAAATATTTGAAGCCACGCTATGGAACAGGAATGCAAATTAAGTTTGAATCATGGTTGGCCCATATTCTTTTATTGGTCTGTTTTCTAATTTACTTTGAGACTTGAGGAGTTCTAAAACTTTAAACTGAACATTCCAAAAAGTAATACATGAATAGACTCATAGCTAAATAAAATAGTTAGTGCCCCTGATAAACATCTCATGTACCTTTGGGTGTATTTTATAGTGAAAAATTGTGCAATAAACATAAGCTCACAATTAAATGTGGCAGACAGAACAATGGAGTAAACCATATATACAGTACAGAGTGAAACACATCACTGTTTTGTTTTTGTGGTGAAGCAACACAAAACAGCTCAGAAACCAAGAGCCAAGAGGAACACCCTCTGATGTGACTTTTTTTGTGTGTCTCACAGCGCTAATTGCAAGAGGCTTGTAATAAGGATACGTTTCCTCAAATCTCACGCCAATGTCCAAGCCACACCCAATCCCCCCACACACACACACACGCATACACACACATATGCTCACACATACACACACACCCAATCCCTCCCCACATACACACACCATGCACGCACGCATGCACGCACCACCACACACACACACACACACACAATTCCTCCCCAGACACACACACATATGCACACACATACAAGCACACCCAATCCCTCCCACACACACACACACATACACACACAGACACACCCAATCCCTCCCCATACACACATCCACGCATACACACACATATGCACACACACCACACACGTGCACACGCATGCACACACGCACACACACACACACACACACACACACACACACACAATTCCCAGACAGACACACACACACACACATATGCACACACATACAAGCACACCCAATCCCTCCCACACACACACACACACACACACACACGCACGCACGCACGCACGCCCCCACACACGCGCACACACCCAGTGTGGAGCTGCAGTGTCCTTGGCAGTGCCCCAGCCTCCATTGTCCAGTGGTTTCCTGGTACAGGCTCAGGGTATTGGCAGCAGATGTGAGCCTGCAGCCCCCTCCTCAACAGGAAGCCCAGCACACTCCAGCTGAAACTGGACGCTGATAATTACCGCTCGCTCGCCCGCCGCTGTCTCCGCAAGCCGCGTTTTCCATCTCCCACCGCATTTAAGGATAATCCTCTCCCTCCCACCCGTCTTGTTCTCTTCCTCCCATGCTCTCTCCTTCCAGGGTCCCTCGCTCTCCCATTCCCTCCTTTCCCAGTCGACCCTTCCCCTTGCCACCTTCTCCCTTTTTCCCCACAGCTTGGCGTTTCTCAATCCCTACCTCTTTCACTCTCTCTGGATGCACAATGAGGAAGAGGAAGAGAAAGGGTTAAAGTGTACCGTGTAGACCTGTGGGAGCGCACGATCATTATTTTCACTATTTTTTTAATCGGGGGGTTTGCACGTGCGCACTTGGCTTTTGCGCTACATTACAGTAATGTAAATAATGTGATCTGTGTTCATTGCTTTCTTATTTTCCGATTGTATTGATCCCCCGTTGTGGCCCTTTCTTTCCCCATCTTCTCTCTCCTGCCACTTCCCTCTCTGACTTGGCAGCCAGAACATACACACAAGAGGCTTTCTGGCCGCGTTTGGTGGAGGAGTTCCATATTTCCCACGGCCGAGCTGTGTTTCAGTTTACTGGGGAAACGAGCGACGGGGCTGCCACCGCGTCCCCGAATCTCCGTACTCTCACATCCAAATGATCCCCCCCGAAGCTTCAGAGCAAAGCAATGCGCACCTACCTGTCCCGCTAAGGCAATCTTCCCTGTGACAGACGATGTAGCCGCTATGGCTGAGGGCAACACTGTCGTCGTTTAAACACGTTTACTCTTTTCAACCCACAGCCCTTTCCGTTAACATGTTATCTGTTCACACTGCTGTTTCACAACTCCATTTATACAGCTTTGCTCGAGAGCCGGGATTCAAACCTGCAACCTCACGGTTTAGAATTACGTTTTTTCACCACACCTCACTGTTGACCCAAAGCGCCAGCTGCCTCCGGGCGCCTCAGAGCTTCACAGCGTCGGGGAGGGGTGGAGGGGGGGAGGGGTGGAGGATTGTAATGGTGCCAGGAGTCTGGATAACGAGTGTGGCCATGGGTGTAGCAGCAGGCCTTTTTTCCCCCTCGTACACCTACCCACAATCCCTCTGGGTTCCCCCCCAATCTCCTTGCCTCCCTTTCAACCAACTTGCCTGAAGCGAGAGGTGGATGGGCAGAGGGCGTCCCGGGTGTGTATTTAATCTCAGTGTCTCCCGATGCCCATTAGGCAGCATTCGCCACATTCCTCACACGCGAGGGTCGCGCCTGCGCAGCCGAGGATTGCGGGTTCAAATCCTCAGTGGGACATGGCTGACGTCGTCTTTTTTGGGTGCCATAACCACAACGCTCAACAGTCCGGAGGATTCCTTTAAACACAGAAAACCATGTGCCGAGATGGCAGCGTTCCAAAGGTTTTTTCAGAATTTTTTCCAGGAAATCGCTAGATAGGGATATGGCGACCGATGAGACCAATACACGTCCGCGTGACATTCAAAGAATGTTTTCCGAGACAATGAAAACCATGAAATGAGGTCATTGTCCACCCTGTCTAAGGTTGTTTTGTTTTTTAGTTTTTAGGAAAAGCGGAGAAGTGTGTGGAGCGCTGCCTTTCTCATCACGCGGTTTTACAAGGTTCAAGTGATCCGTTAGACCGCTGTTTAAACGAAGTAAGTGGGGGAAAAAATAGAATTGTCTAAAGCATTTGCTAAATATGGGCATGGTAAACTAAGAGGATTGTTCAAACTTGGTTAACAAAAAATTCAGTATTGAATTTGCATACCTTTTTTAAAAGCCTCCCGTTTTTGTATGTGACGCGAGGCTGTCTCTCATTAGCTTGATTTGTTCTTCTTTGTCTCTGGCTGAACATCTGGGCCTGCTCAGAGCAGAGGATGCACCGCACAAACTTGTTACTCATTTTCCCTCTGAGTTTACGTGAGAGGACAACTTTCGGCTGTAATTACAGTCTAAATTTAAGGAGTGAGGAGAGATGATTCCACATTATAAAGCTTTCTTTTGTTTTGGGCTGAAGCAGAGATGCGGTTGTGGTTGCCACAGAGAGAGAGAGGGAGAGAGTGATTTATGCGTTTGTTTGTTTAGCCGACAGCAGACATGATAGCGGTATGGGACTTCTTGTCAGGACAATGGTTTCGAGTAGGCTACATATGTGCAGTTGAGGTCACGCTGTATGTGTCCCGCTGGTGTTGTCATATACGATAACTATGCTGGTCGTAGTGACTTGGTTCTCATGCCGTTGCCTTTCTCGTGCCTTTCTAAGCCTCATTGAGAGAGAGAGAGAGACAGAGAGAGAGAGTGGGAGGTAGGGAAGGAGAGAAAGAAAGTAAGGAGACGAGTAGAGTGCTTAAGAAGAGACGAAGGACAATGAAGATTTAGTTGTTTGGTAACGAGTATGGGAGTGGAAAAGATGGAGGGAGGAAAAATGACAGGAGGGGTGAAAAACGGATGAGGAGCTCAGCGAGTAGAAAGGAAACAGACAGACATGGAAGAGAGACAAAATAACTCCCATCTCTCTTCCTTGGAGGGAAAGAGAGATGAGGAGAGAGGGACAAACAGAGAGAGAGAGAGAGAGAGAGACCACTGTCTCTCTAACCACAGCTCTGTTTGTCTTGTGTTGTTTCTTTTTAGCTCCATCCATCTCTTCGTCTCTCTGTCTCTCTTCAGGCTGTGGTTTGGGGGAGAGGAAGAGAGCCATGTTCGTCAACCACAAATCAGCCTAAACCACAGCCCCGAGTGACTGACACATAGACTAAGAATATTGCTCTCTTTCTCTCACCCTAACCCCATCGGTCTTCCTCTCCTCCAGTTTTCATTGTCCTCGCCCCCCCTTTCAAACACAATCTCCTCCTTTGCACCCCTCTTCTTAATTAGAGCCCCTTCCTCACGTGGTCCTTAATCTGTCCTTCCTCTACTTCTCTTAGGTTTCACCTATTTTGTTCCGGTCCAAAAGCAAATTCTGTTTCCTCTCCATTCTCTTTCAATCTAACCCTCCTTCCCCACCCCCCTCCCTTGTTGTGACTCTAAATCTTTTTCTCTCCCGCACTCTCTCGTTCTCCCCATTTTTCTGGTTCTTTCTACCACTTCAAAAGTAAACTGTAAGAAAATCCCAAACCAAGCAGGGGCCTGCGCCTTAAACACAGCTGTCTAACACAAACAAAAACATCTGGATATGCAAACATACACTGGGGAGCTGCCAAACAGACTCACGCACGCACACACACACACACACACACACGCATGCATGCATGCATGCATGCAAAAACACTGCTGTACTGCCAAATAGACACACACATATGCACACGCATAGTTATACTGCCAAATAGTTACAAATGCAATGCACACACACACACACACACACACACACACACACACACGCACACACAAACACACACATACATACATACATACATACATACATACATACATACATACATACATACAAACATGCACACATGCTCACACACGCGTATGAAGTGAGCACACACACACACACACACACACACACACACACACACACACACAAACATGCACATCAACACACTCTTTCTCTCTCACACACACACACACACACACACAAACATGCACACACTCTCACACACACACTCACAGACACACACATACACACATTTGGCTGTACTGGCAAATAGACACACACATGCACACATAAATAAAAACACACAAACATTTACCTCACCCAAGTGTACTAAATAGATGAACACTTTAAAGATGCATGCAGAAAAAAGAGTCAGAAAATAGACAGGAGGGGTTAAACAGACAGAAAGTGGGGGAATATTTTTGATCAGGATCTCATGCATAATTGATTAGCACAGATTGGGGGAAGTGTTTAAATGGGATACTCCACTTAAGTATGTAAATGAGACATTATCTGAGGGGAGGGGAAGCCCCTCAGTGCTTTAACAAGAGCTACAACTGAGACTCCAACACAACACACACACACACACACACACACACACACACACACACACACACATTCACACACACACAAACACACACACATACACACACACACATTACACATACACACACACACACACACACACACACACACACACACACACACACACACACACACACACACACACACACACACACACACACACACACACACACACACACACACACACACACACACACACACATTGTTTGAGAATGTGAGAGTCTCTGCTGTACTGAAACACTGCCTCACACTAACTGCCTCATTCTACCATTACACACTATATTCAGTCATGTAGTGTAGGAAAATGGAGCACAGGGCTGAATGGTAAAAAGAGGCACATTAATAAATACTTTGGAAATGATCCAAACCACAGACTCATAGTTATCAGTAAGGATCAGTTCATTGCTTAATAGTTCATTCAGTAATTTATCAACTGTCTCGGAACATTGGTACAGAAGTGCGTGGCGTGTAACATTTCCGCAGAAATAGCCCGAATGGCATGGAGCGAAAACACTGCAATTACAGGCCGATTAATTTGGTGTTTACTTAACAGAGTGAGTCAGCGAATATAAAGGCGGGCAAGACTCCCCAAGACCTGAAAAAATGTGAAGAGAGAGAGAGAAGGAAAGAGAGGCGTTGGGCAACAGAGATATATCAAAAAAGATGGGGGGAAAACAGACAGCAGAAAAAGAAAAGCGTCCCTCTTCCACACACCCCACCGCCCCAGACTGGATGAAAAAAAGCCGGAATATTTTTCTGGCTCGTGCCCCAGCCCATGGAGTTTCTATCACAGTAATAGCAGCGGACATAATTGTCCCCCTCGTTGTATCCGTTATTGCCCCTCCCGCCCTCTCCCTATGTCTGTTCCCGCAGGCTCTCTCTGCAATGCCCCAGATTCTCTCCGTTGAGGTGATAAGTGAGTGCAGATTGCTGACCTGTGTGTACCCCCTCCTGTGTTCCCTATAACCCCACCTCCTCATTATCCTCCTCTCCAAGGTCTCTTTGCCCCTCCCTGACCTCTTATTGCCTCCCAAGGTCCCAATTTTTCCCCTTCCCCCAAACCCCCATCATTACCCTTCCATCCTAACGATCTCCCCTCCTCCCCCATCCTCAAAAACCCTCATGCCCTTTCCTCACACGCCCTCCCCATCATTATCTGTCATCCTCAAAATTCCCCTGTACCCCTCAACCAATCAAATCCCCCTGCACCCTCCTAACACCTATAACATTTCCCCTAAACCAAAGTAGCCCTACACCCCCACCCCCCACCCCCTTCATCAAAGTCCCCATGCCCTTTACTCATGCCCCCTCACCATTACCTCCTATCCCAAAGATCCCGTTACCCCGCCTGCCACCAACCTGTTACCTCATCACAAAATCTCTGTGCGCCCCCATCATTTTCCCCATTCCAAAAGTTCTCCTGTATCCCCCACACCCCACATCATTACTCCCATCCCCTGTACCTCCATCACTAAAGTCCTCCCTCACAGCCGCGTCTATACACAAAGTCCAAAGTCTCCCTATACCTCCCTCACATCTCCCCATCATTACCCCCATCCCCAAAGTCCTGCTATACCTCCCTCACTCCCCCATCATTACCCCAAGTCCTGCTATAACACCCTCACATCTCCCCGTCATTATCCCCCATCCCGCAAAGTCCCCCTATACCCCCCTCACACCCCCCATTATTTCCCCATCCCCAAAGTCTCTGCAAGAACACCCTCACATCTCCCCATCATTACCCCCCATCCCCAAAGTCCCCCCATATCCCTCTCACTCCCCCCTTCATTACCCCCCTCACACCCCCATTATTTCCCCATCCCCAAAGTCTCTGCAAGAACACCCTCACATCTCCCCATCATTACCCCCCATCCCCAAAGTCCCCCCATATCCCTCTCACTCCCCCCTTCATTACCGCCGTCCCTAAGGTTCCAGCACTGTTTGGGGCTGTACAGCTGCTCAACAGATGTTCCTCTTTATTGCTGGAATAATGAAACACACTTCATATTCATATTGCTTTTCCCGAGTTCCCCTCAGAAGTCTTGCATTCTGAGCAGACAGCGCAGGAAGAGCCCAGCGCCGGCGACGTGCACGTTGATGGAATTACGGCCCCTCCATTCCCCGTAGCCGTCCCTAGCGGATTCTGCTGTCTTAGGCCTCTGTTCATGATGATAGAGTCCGATACCCCCTCACCACCCCCCAGCCGTAAGTCGAACAAACACAAACAGCACAGAAGCCTGTGGTGGAAGCCACCTAAATACTCCTCTAGCAGGTAAGTTAGAACTCTTACCCCCTTACCCCTCTTACAGATATTGATCATACGTTCAAAACATTAAATCCAACAACCACAACTCAAAGAAAAGCTTTTGTTGGTTTTCTTTTCTTTGTTAACTCAAAAGTGGAATTTCCCAGATATGAGTTTGTTCTGACCGCGGTGCCAAAACCAGTTCTGACTCCGACGAACTGAGTCAAAACATACTCCTCCTCAAAGTGTGCTTTTTCATTCAGCTGCGGAAAATGAAATATTACTCGAACTTCATACAGTACGAAAAACACATTGAAACATTTAAGTCCTTTTAAGGACCCCAATAAGCAGGCCTTTCGGGGGTTACGGGCGGGACACGCTTTGAGTACGTGTTTCAGTAGGGCTCGTCCTTCACAAAGTGGTTCCATGTCTTTTCTCTTGAGTCCGAGGCTGGTTTCTCCATGTTGGTCCAGCAGGTTCCCATGAGTCCTCTGGGCTCTGCCCCGACTGAGCATGCTCGGTTTCTGCACTGAACCACCTACAGATCGCTCCGACTTCGCGTGCTGGCTTCCATCACTCAAACCTGCGCAGCCTAACTGAGCACGCTCTGTTCTTTCGCCCAACTCCACAGAGACCGACTGAGCACGCTCTGTTCCTTAACCCAGTCTTGCACTGGACCCCGGTCCTCTGAAAATCTCATCAAAATTCATTAAAAGCAATCAGACAGTGTCAATTACCCAACGGGTCATGGTTACACCAAAGGGAACCGACCATCTCCATGACGACAGACCAGCAGTAAACACGAGGGGAGCGAGATGAAATGAGAAAACGTAATGATACGAGCGAGGATTCATGCTACACGGCTAATACATCGGTTAACCACTGAATGTATGAGCTTTAGCTTAAAACCTCACAAAATATGGTTTCCTCTGAATAAACATTCACGGAAGAGCGTGTTTGTTTCGGGTAGTTGTGAAATAAGCCGTATAATGCAAACAGGCTTGACTGGGTTTCCCCTGAACAAGCAACAAATACCGCAGACTGCTCTGTCTTCTGTCTACCTCTGGAAACGGTTGACTTCTTCACCTTAACGGTTAGATTCGCATCTCGCCTCACCCAAGAAAGGACAGAATGAATCATTTACACACAAGAATGTTGCCTTGTGACAAAAAGGCTGCTCCAAGGGCTCCCACCGGGATCCCCTCAGTGGAAACGGGCCTTGCTACTGCCCAACAAGCTGTCTCATCGCGGACAACAGAAGAAGAGGGCCTCGCCCCTCACCTCCACCTACCTGCTTCAGCCTGGTCCTCCCGTCTGCTGCAGAAGTCCTTTGACCTCTGGCTGACAAAGGTCAAACCCTTCCGTTCTCATGATATAAAAATAAGTGCATCCTTATCAACAGATAGCAGTATATCTGTCGGTCCGGAGCTTCTGACAGTAGTGGTTTGGAGCTCCTCAGCTTTTCTATTTTGCACAAGCCACCAAGACCACTAAAGGCCAGCAGTGTGGAGCCGCGGTCAGACTGACCACATGGCGTCCCACTAAGTCCAAGAGTTGTGGACGCTCGCACCCCTGGATCAACAAAGTCCCACTCAGTCCCAGACTTGTGGACGCTCCCAGCCCTGGATCAGCAAGGTCTCACCTTTGGATCAGGGCCACATTTGGGCCCCCAACATGCTGACAAAATGGTTTGTACATGAATCCAGAATTATTTTTTTCTTTAAAAGAAACATTGTTTAATAGCAGTCAAATATGTTTTCAATAATGTCCGTCAGTCATATTTGTTATTCTTCATGGCTAGTTAAAATCGACTCAAAGCTATAAATTGAAAGTATAAATATTTGAAGCTTTATGCAACATTTACGTAACATGTGCAGGAGCTGCCTTAAATCGACACACATAAGCAAATGCAAGCTTATGGGTACACATACACACACGCGAACGCTCACGCATACACAAATGTGTACACACACACACACACACACGCACACGCACGCATACACAGACACACATTTGCAGAGGGATTCAGAGAGACAGAAGTTATATTTGATAGAAGCATCAAACAAAGAAATTTGAGTCATTAGAGACAATGAGCATGCCACTGCAAGCTTTCCTCCCTGATGTACCTCTGTGGACTTTATCCTCCCTGAGAGCCATGACATCCTCCTTATCGGCAGAGAGGAGTTCCCCTGGTCAAGCAGTCAAGCGGGCGGGCCAACCGGGGTCATAAAAGTCCTCCTTTTCCCAAACCACTAAACCTCTGAAGATCTTTCTCTATATTTTTCCTGGTATTTCAGGCAATTGAATTGGTAAATACACCTTTGTATTTTTAGCTATTGGCTGCAATTTGGAGGTAGTTGGCGGACAAATAGCACTTGTGTGACTTTCTGAGCTGTGTCTCTTGAGACCCGTTGAAGATGCCTAATTACCTCCGCTGAGGGCAGAAGAAAGGACCGCACTGCAGTCGCTGCAGATAGTGAATATTGAACACTCTCTGAATGGGCCTGGATATTGTTAGGTGTTTATAGTAACAAAGTAAACCTTCACACTATGGTAACACTTTTTTGATGATAAGACAATGCTAATATAGACTTTATCATTTATTATTTTACAATGACAATTTTTGTTATTTAATATATGCCATTTAGCAGATGCTTTTATCCAAAGTAATATTACACAGTAATGAATGCATACATGTTTTAGTATATGTGGCCCCAATATTTGACAGATGCTTTTAATCAAAGTGCATTAACATGGCTAGAGATTATTGCGAGAGCTATCAAACGGTAGGCTACAGTCTGATCATTGTTTTTGTGGCACGGATCAAGTTGCCACAAAACCTGTAATAAAAAGGGAGAGAAGGTTTTTTAATTTTGTTATTATTGTTTATTTATTAAAGTTATTACACATTTTATACCCTTCTTCAGTACCTGTCATAGTGTTTTGTCAAAAAAATATTGCGTCTCAAGAAGTCTACATTATATCAACTTCAGGTCTTTTCAAAAATCTTATTGTCCTCGAACAGGGGCCCTCAAAATATCAAGGCCATTAACATTTTCTGTCTGGCCTGGTCAAAAAAATCAACTGCGCTCAGCAGGATAATCAAACCAAGTCTAAGTTTACGCTGTAGGTGAACACTCACGATTTAGATGAGATGGTGAAGACAGCCAAAGAGATATTGACCTCCTATAGCAGGGTTCTTCAAATCACGGTCCTCGTTGGCCGAGCACTGCCGTTTCTCCATGCTCCCTTTACCTGGGAGTCAGGTGTGAAGACACACTGGCCAAACAATTGCATTAATTGTTCAATTAACGACCTGAGAGAAAGGAAAACGAGGTCCAAAATTGAATACGTGGACCATATTTGAGGAATTCTGTCCTATGGGAACAGGTGAAGGCCATCATGCCTACTGCTTAAATGATAATTAAAAAAATGGGAATTGGGAATAGATACAAGCTATGATTGTTCCTACCATGTATTTATGCACATCTTGTAAGTCGCTCTGGATAAGAGCATCTGCTAAATGCTTAAAATTTAATGTAAAATGTAAAACAAGTGATGGTCCACTACCCACTAACCCTAACCCTAACCTATACACAATGTTCTATAGAGCAGACAAAGTCATGTGTAAACAAACATAACTAGTATGTGTAGTAGTACTGTATGTGTTACATGCTCAGGAGCTCCGCCCCTCTCTTCACCCGAGTGTCCAAAAAAGAAGAGGGTGTCCTGGTGCCAGCATATATCAAGTTGACAAGCACAGAAGTCCAACAACAAAGCACCAAATCCAGGTCTCACTATCGTTGCCCATGAGCTCTCCCAGCAAAACGAGGGAGTAAGTGTTCTCCAACACCCTCCAAGGACTCCAAAAAGGGTGGGTGAGCTGCTGTTTGGAGCATGTTGTGTGCTCCCGCACCAAAACTTATTTGTGTTTACTTTTCTTGTGTTAGCGTGTTACTAATGTTTGTTAACTTGTCCATCCCCGAGAGATAGCTAGCTAGCCAACTAGTTAGACAAATAGCTAGTTAGTTACCTAAATACTGAACTTTCACTGAAGCTTTTACTGAACACCCTCTAATCACCTTCTTTGTTTCCTTTAATCTGTCACCCCCAGGAAGGTGAGTACAAGTTTTTAAATGGCCATTTGGTGAAAAGGGTATAGGGCCCCTGTCCTTGAGGGCCTTTCTGTTCTCATCTGCTGTATTATAAATTATAAATATATTATACAACTGCCAAAATAAAGGAAACACTGACATAAAGTGCCCTAATAGGGCGTTGGGCCACCCCGAGCCGCCAGAACAGCTTCAATGCACCTTGGCATAGATTCTACAAATGTCTGGAACTCTATTGGAGGGATACAACAACATTCTTCTACAAGAAATTGGTGTTTTGTTGATGGTGGTGGAAAACGCTCTCTCACCCCGCATTCTAACAGGGGGCGATTCGGCGACGAGCTGCCGGAAATGCATTGATTCTCTATGAGAGTGGGCGACTTCCGGCGACTTCCGCCGCTTGACCTATTGGCCGATTTGTGGGCGTGGCGGCGACACAGAAAAGTTGAAAATTCTGAACTTTCGGGCGATATCGCCCGGTAAGAGCCAATCAAATTCATGTCTTGCTCTTTTTACCTTCCACGCGGAAACCAACACAACACCGAAATTTTGTTCCTAGTTCTGACACTTCAACATGAGTGAGGAGAAACTGTTAACAGTGGTCTGCAGTACCCCCATACTTTATTTAATCCTAAAAGCATAAATATTTATAGCTAGCTAAACTTATATGGCCTACATACATCTTATTTAATGTTTGTGTTGGTTAAAAGGCTATTTTTTTATCGCATGGGTACGTTTGGAAAAACGTTTGGAAAACGTACAGGAGACAAATTGCAAGCTGTTTCTAGCGCAAGTAAATGGCCGCAATTGCAAAAAGCCTTCTGAGTTTGAGTTTGCGGTTCATAATTGAAGGAAACAATACTGCTAGCCAACTAATATTTATAATAAAGATTCTCAAAATCTATGATGAACTATTCGTTTACCATGCAAAAATTTTGTAAGCACGTCGGAAGCATTTTTGAGGAAGCCAGTCAAACATGGTGAACGCCCACTGGGCGATTTATTCGCCTAGTATCGCCCCCTGTTAGAATGCGGGGTCAGGCACTGCTCCAGAATCTCCCATAAGTGTTCAATTGGCTCAAGATCTCGTGACTGAGACGGCCATAGCATATGGCTTACATCGTTTTCATGCTCATCAAACCATTCAGTTACCACTCATGCCCTGTGGATGGGAGCATTATCATCCTGGAAGAGGCAGCATAGAAATGCTTCACCATAGGATGAAGGTGATCACTCTGAATGGCTTTGTATTTATTGGTGTTTACATTGACCTCTAAGGGAAAAGGAAGGCCAGGAAAATGCACCCCATGCCATAACAGAGCCGCCAGAACCCTTCCCTACTCAAGTGCTTCCTTTATTTGTGCAGTTATCTGTACGTGCCTACAAATTATGTTATCTGCTTGTTTGTATGAAGGATATTGCCAGGTTCCAGGAATAAAGCACAAACTCAAGTTTCACAGATACCCTGAGTATCCAATCGGCTCTACATGTGACAATACTTTCTGAGCTCTCATTCAAAGTAATGGCATCAGTTTCATATTAAAGCTGGTCATATTGGTAAATATAAGCATAGGTCATATTAAACAAACATACATGTGCCCCACCCTGGGCTCGAAACTTCAACCCTCAGATAGAGACCTGACCACTATACTATTCCACCTCCCTGGTCCCAAGACCAGCCTGCAGTGACAGTGATAAACAGCACTGCTCTTCTGCAACTGGTTACAGCCACTTTAATTCAGTCCATAGGGTTTTTTTTACTGCCAAAGAAAGCCTTTACATTATTTATTCATCTGTCAATATGTTTTCTTTCAAAACTGTATTTAGGGCCTTAAATGCACATTCACTCAATCCTGTACAGTAGATCACTAATGGGTTGAATGAAGTTCAGTGCCCTCTAATAAAAATTCCATTCGCCCAACGTAACATGATTCCTATAAGTGGTCGACCCACTATAAGCGAAGCATTATACATGGGGTTTGTAGTGGTTTTCCCCAAATATTTTCATTGCCGTAAACATTCAATTATTTTATATGTCATCCTTATAAATGGAGTGCACTGTAATATAAATCTCAGCTGGCAACAATGTGGAGAGAGGAGAGCTCTAGGGACAGACCTGGCAACCAGCACTAGGCTGGGACAGGGGGGTGGATCACCAAACTTACTGTAATAAACCCTTCAGTCCAGCTGCGAAATGTCTGCCTCTTCAACCCTCCGGCATGCATGCACGCACACACACACACACACACACACACACACACACACACACACACACACACACACGTACACAAACACACACACACACACACACACACACACACACAGACACAGAACACTCACACACAAACACACACACACACACACACAAACACACACACACACACACACACACACACACACACACACACACACACAGACACACACTCACACACATACAAACCCACACAGACAGACACACACACATGTACACAAACCCCCACACACACACAGACACACACTCACACACACAGACAGACACACACTCACACACAACACACACACGTACACAAACACACACACACACACACACACACACACACACACACACAGACACACACTCACACACATACAAACCCACACATACAGACACACACACACATACACAAACTCACACATACACACACACACAGACACACGTTGGCCTGTCCTAAGAGACTCGCATATACCAGGAGAAGTCGTCTGAAATTCAGATAATGATGAAGTGGAACAATGCAATGGCAGATAGAGGCTGAATGAGAAAGCAGATGTCAGAGATTGTGTCCAGGAATATCTTCAGTCAATGGCAGCAGCATTTCCAGAGGGTTCTGTTCGGACGACACGGTCGTTCACACTGGGCTGTGAAGAATAAACAACGGCAACCCAAAAACAACAAAGCTCATCTGTGGGAAGGAAGTGATCTTTGCCCACTAACAAAAATATTAAAATGGACACCAAACTTGGTAATGTCTCTCCACTGAGATTTGACTTGTTTGCGATTGTCTGGCTATATAGAAAGGCATGCTCTGACACGTGTCTGTGTGCATCTCCACATTTGCGCATGTTATGGTGTACGCTTTTGAAACGCATCTGCCTCTGTCTGCCTTCGTGTTTCCTCTTCAGAGTTAAGTGTGTGTATGATGTGGGAAGAATCGTCTAATCACTTTGCCAAATACAGCAGCCTAATCCACCCCAAATGCATTAAGGGTACATACAACAACATGTATCAAAGGGAAGCGCTGTATGAGCTTCTAGGCCAGGGTTGCGCAATGAAGGCCGATCCTTTTCGGGATTTCGTGCCAACTTCTGTTCTTAATTATTTAATTACCCCAAACATTTATTTGAACTGACATTTTTTCTAGAAAAGTCGTGAGCCGCAGCTGCGGACTGCACACATGTATCATTGGTGAAAACGTCTCACTGTGGTCTGATATGCGAGTGAGCCAGCATTGGTATACAAAACTGTATAGAAATTAAGCCAGAATAATTGCTTGGAGTGCAAACCAGCATACACACTGGCCCTCCAGGACTGGAGCTGTGCACCTCTGTTTTAGGCCATAGTCTAAAAAGTGGAGCAAGAATCTAATCTGTTAATTACCAACAATCCACTTTTACCTCAATTTTGCCATTCTGCAGAAACGTTGTCCATCCATTTTCTGAATCAGCAGTATGAGATAGCAGAGAAACCAAGGATAAAATGACATTTATCTGCTAGGCAAATACATCAGCTGATATTTATTGATGAATACACCAAATGGAGGGTGGATCAGCATAATAAACACACTGTAAGAGCGTACGTGGGGAGTCAGTGATAGCGCAGTTGAAATAATCTGATATGGCACACACTATGAAAAGCAAGACGAGTTTGGAAATGTAAGACTCTTAAAAAGAGATTTGCACGGTAGTAAACACATGGCAATGGAAGTGCCTGTAGTTCTTTGGACCACAGTCTCTCATTGCCAGTTGACTGTTCATAACTGATATTGAGAAATATGAAAGCGATTTTTTCCATAAAAAGGAAATTTATATCTAAATATATTTGATTCTATATTTCCTATACAGGTATTCAGGCACTAATGCGCAGAACCATACAATCTACTATAACTAGACCTAATCAGCCATGGCAAACATATTGACGGAGGCTTGTTACAGGTGATAGCTATCAAACGCTAACCAGCGTGAAGGAGGAAAGATGCCATCTTGAAATTGGTGTTAATGAGTTGAGTCAGTTTTATCTCTTACCATCTTGAAAACGGCTGTCCAAAGTTGACACATTTTCTACATCTGTCGAAGTAACTTTTGTGTTCAATGTTTAATTTTAAATTGTTTTGCTTTTAGGTTCCATAGCTAACTGGTGTCATTCTTTTATTCTTCTTCTTCTAGCATAATCTAGGTGGTGGACACGAACAACTAGCGCCAGAGGCCCCGTGTGACTAATGGTTGCATTGCAGTTTGTACGCGCTTCAGAACGTTTGTTTAGGAAGTCTCCCCGCCACTGAGAAATGACGTCAAATCGCTTAGTGTATCTCTATGGAGATCACAAAAGAAAATAGTTTGCAAAGAATTTCTGTGGTTTTCTCCATTTTTTACAAGTTGGTCGGGAGTTGGGACCATTTTTACAAGATACACATTTGCAAGCAGGCATTGAAGTGCACTCACGCACTCACAACTCTTCCTTGATGTCCCCTTTTTGTTATCGCCAAGGACTCAGTCACTACTGATGTGGGACCATTTTCATAAAACATATTTCTGCACACAGACATAAACTCTGACCCAACCATGCATGCACGCACATGCACGTATGCACATACACACACACATTAACCCCCCCCATGGACGTCTGTTTTCAATCTGACGATGCGGCCTATTATCGGAGAGCACCTGTACAGCATTACCCAGCCTGCCCTGTCATTAGGAACTGGATCCTGTACCTGTGGGGGTGGGAGTGGGGGAGGAGGTTGTCTGTGGATCAGTCCCAGACATCTTCAGCAGGAAACTGGAAGGAGAAAAAAAGGACAGATAATTAATGTTAGCGTGGTCTGCGCTCAGATTTATGGGCTATAACGTTACAGGCCGAGAGTCAACAGAGAGACAAATGTTTTATAAGGGAATGCGGTGCAGAGCTATGCTAAAGGCTCCACTTCTGTATACACGACTGCAGTGAGCTCAGAGCTGGTCCTAGCCTGTTTCAAATTTTTTGGTGGGCTAAGATGATTTTATAAACAATTTATGATGGTGTGCCACTCCCCCACTCACATACACACAGGCACGCACACTCGTATATTCTGGGCCTGGTGCAGTTAGCATTAAGAGTGATAGGGGAGGATGGGGGATTGAGGGGGGGGTCACAGGTGGGGAGTAATGTTTCAGTACACCCCAGAAATCATCTCACTGGCTGTGATATCTTGGTGGAACAGTGCCTGTATGTGTGGGCGTATATGTAAGAGAGTGTTTGTGACTCCTTGTGTGAGAGTGTGTATTTGTGCGCACGTGGATGGGCGTGTGCACATTTTTTCCGTATGCGTGTGTGTGTGTATGTGCATGTGGATGGGTGTGTGCACGTTTTTCTGTATGTCCGCGTGTGTATGTGCGTGTGTGTGTGAGTGCATGTGTGCATGCACATGTTTGCGTTGTGTATGCGAGAACATGTCTGTAAGTCTGTGCATGTATGTGTGTGTGTGTGTGTGTGTGTGTGTGTGTGTGTATGTGTGCATGGGTTTATGTGTGTGTGTGTCTGTGTGCATGTGTGTGTGTGTGTGTGTGTGTGTGGAGGGGGGGGTTGTGTGTGTGTGTATGTTTGTGTGGGTTTGTGTGTGTGTGTATGTTTGTTTGTGTGTATGGGTTTCTGTGTGTGTGTGTGTGTTTATGGGTTTATGTGTGTGTGTGTGTGTGTGTGTGTGTGTGTGTGTATGTGAGTGATGGGGGGCACACAGGTGTGATGTATCAGTCAATACGGAGATAGATATATGGGGTAATCAGGCAGAAAAAGTAATGCCCTCTGATTCACTAATGAGTTCAAATTAGCCTAACGAGCTGTGCTCAGTCTGTCAACGGTGAAGACAGAGCAAGCTGGTAAAGAGGGAGGAGAAAGAGGAGAGGGAGTGAGAAGAGAATAGAAATAGTCACAGAAGAAAGACACCTGCAGTTTTTTTTGTCCAAATCCTAGTTTATTAAAATGAAAAATGAGCAAAAAACCCTCTCCTGTCGAGAGGCATCACATTCCATGAACTGTCACTCACTGCCGTGCACAATGCTACGTTATGTTAGCCAGCCATTACAGGGGGAAGGAAAAGAGAAAAACGAGAGGGACGGGGAAAGAGAGACAAAGAGGGAGGAGGAAGGGGTTCTACTGAGGAAAACACTAGTAGTAATGAAAAGAATGAAAGAGTTGGGGGATGGAGGAAAGGAAAGGGGGAAACGGGGAGGCAGAGTCAAAGAGGGTTATTAAGTTGCTGAAAGAGTCCTCTCTTTAATCCTATTACACAGGAAATGAAAACAGACATTATTAGAGAAAGAGAGAGAGGGAGCGAAAGAAAGAGATGGGGGTAGGGGAGGGAGAGAGGTATGCAGTGACATGCCCTTTGCCAAATACATATTATAACAGAAAGCAGGTATTTTGGTCCAATTATCTAGCCACCAATCTTTCTGTCAATCACCCTGCCTGTTAGTGAGCCTGACCAGTCTGTCTGTCTGTCTGTCTAAGTGACAGTCTGTCTGTCTACAAGTTCATGCGAACCCCATGCTCGAGTACACCGGTTCACCAAAAAAATGCACAAAGAGAAAGAGAGAAAGGGGTGAAAAATGAAATACAGCTCGCCGTTTATTTTTCACGAGGCCTCGGCAAGCAACGCGATGACTAATGACTCACCGAGCCGAGCCTCCCCTATGCCGTGGCCAGGGGCCCGAAAAGTGAGCATCACGTCAACTCGCTCCCCCTGGACCCAGGCCAGAAAATGCAGTCACACTAAATTGATTATGAAACCAATACCTTTGTCCCGAGATTGAGTTTCGTCGGAGAGAAAGCACCTTTGCGGCCTTGGACGTCAGCGTCATGCAGACTCCGTACGGAGAGACGCTCCGGGGCCGCAGGGCCTGCAGGGGAGAGCGCTCTCGCTCAGATCTTTCTTGGGTAATCGTAGTCATCGGCCGTGCCAGAAGGAAGTCAGATGACCTGTTGCTCTTGGTTCGCCTATCCAACACCGTCCGAACAGTAGGTTTTTATTTCAAAATAAAAGTTCATTAAAAAAAGAAAAAACTAAATAAATTAGTTTATATGATAAGTAATGATGGTTTTTAATAATATGAAAAATAAACACTTAATGATTAATAAACATAAAAACACTTTTATGATTATACGTACAAAATAAAAACACTTTCAGTAGAGTTAGATAAAAGTGTTTTGTCATTTTTACAGTAAGGTACAGTGCAGTAAGCTCCACCCCAACTGTACTTCATTTCTAATCTACAGTATGTAAATTAGGTTGTCCAATTTACTTGAAAATGCACACATATATCTCTGATAGGTTGTAATTAAAAAATATATATACTTTTCTGTAATCACAATATAATTTTTCATACATTTCAGTCATTTTATCAAATTGGAATCACTTTTTTATTTTATCAATTTATATATTGTTGTTATAATGGATATGCGAAATGTAGGCATGTGACCCCTGAACCCAATGTGATGTATAAATTTGATATAATATATAGATAAAATAAAATCTACACACACTAATAAAGTGTACTTTACAGTAGTAGAGTAAAAACTCAGGAAAAGCATAGAATAAGGCTTTAGGGTTCATAGTTATGTTGCTAAAAGGCAGGGATGGAACACACAAGAGCACCATTCCCAAACGACAGATCTCAGTGGGAATGCTGTTCGGAGAGTGATCACATCATTAACTGTTTACATCATTAATTGTGACGGACATTTCGTTCACCAGACTGAGCAACTGCACTGTCGAGCACGGTTAGTTTTTATCACAACGTGCCTGCGAGTGCTCTTAAACAGAGCCAATCACTCACTGTAGTAGTTGTGCAGTGCAGCACAGTTAGGGCCACATTACACCAAGCAGTTTGCAGGCAATAAAACGTTGCGTACAATAATTGCGCTCAATGCGATCAGCTGCAATCACCGTGCGACTTAAATCACAAGGAGTTTAAAGCGGTATCCAATCAGGAATGACACGCCGCGTCATTACATTCTATGATGCGCATAACATTCTAAACGAATCTACAAATTAACCAGCTGATTTAATGATCAATAAAAAAAAACTAGTTCCCCCGTTTTCCCTTCCCACACTGCTGGAAGGCAAGGTGTCAGATCCAGATACTCCAGTTACAGAAAAAGTTTCCTATCTGTTTTAGCTCATAGTGCTCTCGAAACTTTGGACGGTTCGTTTGTTTTTCTCATCTAGATTATTTTGAAAAAAATAATTATAGCCATTTTGATTGTAGGCCTACTCAATATTCGGCACAGTATACATTCATATTTAAACTTTCATCGTAAATCAATGCTCAGACACAAAGCACAAAAATAAATTAGCTGGAGAAAATCACTTATCTAATGCTGGATAACTAGCTATCTGCATTAATATTAACTAGCTAGATTAGCTAAATGGACCCAGATGTAGTGCCACATATATAGTGACTTAATATAGCAACTTCATGTTGTTAATTTTAATATGAATTTGATTACACTCTCACACACACACACATACACACACACACATATATATATATACTGTTTTCAAATTATTGATCAAAAGGTATGCCTGTTGCTGGTAAAATCTTCCTTTTTCAAAGGAACTCCTTTTTTATGTATAGCCTAAACAATAATACAATATTACAATATTGTATTATGTTGTACAATATTACAATACAATACTATAATACAATATAATCTTAAATATACAAGCTAGGTTTATCTATTGCCGATGTTCTGCTCCTTGACTGATGTCAAAGCGATGCTTAGCAGCTGCTATGAGAGAACAATGTGCTTTGCTGGACCAATGTCTGACATTCAAAACAGATGGGGGAGTGAAAAGTGTTTTTAGAAGTTCCATTTTCCATTGCGTGCATAACGAGTGAAACATTTGATTCCCCCATTCGTTTGGATAGACCTGACGCTGGTTCTGAGGAGAGGGGAGGTAGAGGCAGAGGAGGAGAGCATGTGGAAAGCCACAATGGGGCGGAGGTCCGGTACATCAGCTTAAGAGCTCCAGGTGAGAGTGCCATTGTTTAAAAAAAATTTTTTTCCAATTTTTTCCCTGTTTTTTTTCTCCCAATTTAGTAGCTATTTATTTTGATTCGCCCTCCCCCCCCACGAACCTGCCGCCCGTCCTCCGGGTCAAGCTATTATCCTGAGGCCGGCAATGATCCGCCTCCTCCGAGATGGAACTTCGCCCACCTGCTCTTTAGGAACACCCTACTGCTGCTCAGCGAGCTCATGCCGACTTTTCCTCCCCCCAGGCCCTGGGGCGGACACCAAAAGCCAACCCCGATCAGAGCTCCCGGCCAGAGTCGGACTGACATAATCGAGTTTCGAACCACAACCGTAATAGGTAACTCACACTTGCAAAGCACCAGTCAATGCCAAGTGCGTTAGACCGCTATGCTATTCAAGGCCCTGAGAGAGTGCCATTGTTGCCGGTCTTTTCAATTTTAGTAAGGTCAAACAAAATGACTCAAATACATCAGCATTGATTGTCATCAGTTCTCATCACAAGCGATATTCATTCTGATAATTTCTGGAATTTGGCCTCGTTCCTAGCTCGGTAATTCTATTGCCGATGGAACCCTCTGGTTGATAGAACTGCGCTGGAATACTGGAAGAAGTATGTACGGTGTGAATTCACTTAGTATGTACAGTATGAATCCAATTTACATTATATAAGCGTTGTGTTGTCCTTGCAGTGAAACCCCTTCACCTCATTTTAAAATGACCCGTTTTCTTTCAAATCAAAATCACCAAACACAAATCATAAATGCATGGTTCAATTTATTTAAAATATCACCCCATTACACCCAAAATAAGTTTTGAATGTGTGATGACTGCATGTTTTAGGTCCTTGGGAGACCCAGATAATTTTGGATCTTCTTGTGGTTAAGAAAAGTTGATTTTCAGCCTGGTTACTGGAGGGCAATCAAATTGCCAGATGTAGGTATTTGTTTTTAATATCATGTATACGTTTATGTATAAATATGTGCGTGTAGTACATTAAGTCCATGTCTTCATAAAGCATTTTCATATTCTCACAGGAGAGCTTCCTCCTGATCTCCTCTGCTAGTTGAGGTTTTCTGGCAAAAACGAACCTTGATCTGAAAATGTGAACAACTCTACTGTAACTGGGTGGAAGCCAAGTGATCGGAGATGACCTGATGCCACGCAATGTGAATGTTGAAAATTGCAGATCATGTTCACCAATAAGGATGGAAGATCAGCCTCAAGGGGGTTTCTGTGAGTCAGAGAACAAAACAGGACCACAGCATTTCAGTCCTCACAGAAAATATAAGAGGAGCACTGATGTGTTACTGGCTGCTTCTGATAAAAATCCATGACTTCCACTCTCTCTGGGAAGCTGGAGTGTCTCACTCCTCCTCTCCACTCTCCACTGCTTGTCTTATCTCATCCTCCCATCCCTCCCCCCTCCCCTGTGCCACACTGGGCCATGCCTGACTCCCCTCTGGCTCCAGGGGCTAGGTTCTTCTCGGAGGCAAGCACATGGAGCTCTGGGGCAGAAAGAGAGAAAGAGAGAGAGGGAGAGAGAGAGAGAGAGAGAGAGAGAGAGAGAGAGAGAGAGAGAGAGAGAGAGAGAGAGAGAGAGAGAGAGAGAGAGGGAGAGGAGAGAGAGAGAGAGAGAGAGAGGGAGAGAGAGAGAGAGAGATGGTAGTAGGCAGAACACAGAGACCGACCCTGCTGCGAATTCCCCACAGGACCCGCTGGGTTCAAGACATCGATCTTGTTACCACCGGAGTGATCGCACGGTGTCCGCCACAGGCTACAAACCTGACACACAGCAGACCAACAGCTATTCATTACTCAGGGAGGAAAGGAAGGAGAGAGGGTGGTGGGGGGGGTACAGGGAGAGGGGGAAGGAATGAGGGAGAGGGAGAGAATGGGAAAAGAGGGAGAGGAAAACAAGGAAGGGGAGCAGCCGGAGGGTGGGGGGGTGTAGGGTGAGAGAGAAAGAGGGAGGAGGGGCAGGTAGAGTGAAAAGAGAGAGAGAGAGAGAGAGAGAGAGAGAGAGAGAGAGAGAGAGAGAGAAAGAGAGAGAGAGATAGAGAGACATAGAGAGGGAGCTGTAATGAAGAAGTGTGAAATGATGAGAGGGGTCATTTTCACAGCCGATCGGGTGACGGGCAGAAACAATAGCTCTGAACTCTCGCCCTCCGAACGCACAAAGGCGCCGCGCCGGAACAATGCTAGCCCGGTGACGATGGCGCGGGGGGATAACAGCGCTGATAGTCCTGGAAACAGAGGGAAAAACAAGACGCCAAAACCTCTACAGGTCCCTTCAGCCTCTCTTCCTCGAGGTCGCATGGTGTCATTTATAGAGCGTAAAACCCTTTCCCCTGATCCTCCATTGTAAGTTGCTCAGTTCATGCTCTTGCTGCTTTATGAACTTTCCTTCATAATAATGCAATTACAGCCCCTTATAGCCGCTGCATGTCCAATAAGCGCTACCCCGGGGCGACGCAGAGAGTTTTCTGTTTTTAATCTTCTACGGCAGAACTCTGGAAAGTAATAAGGCCAAAGCTAGCAGCACAAAAGCTCAGCGCTAATAAGGAAGTGCTTAGTGCGGCTGTTTGCTTTTCCTAAAACGCCGCTCGGGTTGACCTTGCACACAAACAAGCGAATGGGGAAGGCTAGGCCTTTCACATGAGGATGACCGCAAAGACAATAATATTCATGATCACAGAGGAGTTTAAATGCTCCCCTCTGGAACAACAGTGCACCCTGGGAGAGTGGTACACAAAGTGTGTGTGTGTGTGGGGGTGGGGGGTGGGGGGTGGGGGGTCAGGGGGCAAAACAACAATGTTTGTACACTATTTCATAAAATATACATGCATTACTCAAAGCTCTAAAAACTGTCAACACAGAGTGTGATGTCAGATGTTTGCCCTTAAGGCTCAATGTTGATTTTTTTTTTGCTGTCTTATGACAAAACTATGCTCTTTCGCGATACGTATGGCAAAGTTGATTTACACTATATTCCTGTGCTTGTAGTGTTTGTAAAAATGCACAAAAAGTGTTTGTTTTACATTTGATTGTGTCTGTGCGTGTGTGTTTGTAACTGTGTGTATGTAAATGTTTGTTTCTGACAATGGCCTGGATTCAATTACCATTTCTCCTTAACTCAAAATTAAATACAAGTATGATCTCTTTTCTGCAAAAACGCAGTTTGGAAAGCAATTGTAAAAAAATAACTCACCAAACTGTGTGGAGAAATGACCGTATGCATATTTGTGTGTGGAGCCACATCTTTGTTGCATTTGTGTATGCGTGTTTGTGATGTGTGCCCATAACTGTGTGTAACTGCGTGTGTGACTATGTTTTTGCACAACTGCTTACATGTGCGTGTGACTATTTGCACACGTGTGACTGTACATGTTTGCGTGTCTGTGTTTGCATATATTAGCCCGCAAGCTAAACGTTTTTATCCCCTATCTTTAACTTTTTCTCCAAATCTGGAATTCCAAATCATATTTGTAGGTTCGCCCCATTGCTGCAAAATCCTCTGCCACTTCAGAAGCACATGTTGTCCTCCAAAGCACATTCTACCGACCGCAGCTTTTTTTCCACTCTGCAGGCCACCACACCAGCGAGCTGCACATTCGTTGTGTTGGAGGAATACGGCTTATGGGCAGCTTGTGCGGGCAGACAGTGGGCGCCTGATCTACCATGGGTCGCTCTTGCGGGCCATACCCTGACGACTGAAGCCCACCCTCTGCAGGCGATGCTAAAGGCACACACTGCCCGGCACTACTGTCAGCTACGGTCAGCTCTGGCATCATCAGGATTCAGTCATAAGAAAAACTCATACAACCAGAGTGTATTTAAGGCAGAAAGTTGTATTGATATACGAGGAAATAGTATTTTAAGCAGGTCGCGTTAAGGATTTGCTTCACGGGCTCTTGGGAGTCCGGAGGCTGGATCGCACCTGGCTGTAGTACAAGGTTGTTGACCCCCTACAGGACACCAACAAAAGAAAAGGGAAAAATTCAAATGAAGGTGAACATGAAACAAGGGGGAGGCGGAAAACAGCTTAGCACAATGGGAGAAAGATACAATGTGCAAGGTATATTATGCGACTATATTTGTTTGCGTGTGGCTGTATGTGTGCGTTGAACTGTGTGTACGCGTGTGTGTGTGTGTGTGTGTGACTGTTTGCGTGCATACGCTGTTATCGGAGAATCAGTGAGTTTGAAGGACAGAGCAGAAAGTGCAGTATTGTGGCTGTGAGTCACTGAAGCAAATCAAAGCATGACTCAGGATAAGACACCAGCAGAGACGCCAGTGACGAGCCCAGACAGTCAGAAGGGGGCTGTGCGTAGTCACCCTGTTTTATCAGCGGTATCAGTGTGGCAGTGTGCTTGCATTGATGGGGTTGGGAGTATGTATGTGTGTACATTTACGAGTGTCTGTATCCTGCAGTGCATCCTGTAGCTGTATGTGTTTGTCTGTGTACCCACCAGGTCAAAGTCAAACTGTCTCCACCTGTACGTAGGCATGGCTTCATTTATTCATTTGTTTGTTTAGCAGATGCCCTTCTGTGGAGTGAATACAAGTAAAATGTGGTCTGACACATTTAACACGTCATAGATAAGCCAGAACACCAATTACGTGAACATGGAATAATTAGCCGATAGGCATCAAACTGTGCTACAATTAATCATATAACAATGCATAAAATTAACCACAAATAAATGCATGCTGCCTAAAATTACCTTAATTCTGAAGTGAACATAGCATCTAACAAAGCATGGAAGCAACATTACCTATTTCTCCCAATCTAGTAGCCAATTGTACCCTCTTTCAACATCAACTATCCCCCCCCTTGTACTACAAGCTTGCCACCGCAGCTCTGGGACTGGCAGTGACAAAGGCGATGAACCGCCTACTCTGAGACGGAACCCGCCAAGCCATCGACTGTAACTCCGTTACACACAGACCCACTCTTATACGCGGTGAGCTTCTGCCGACTTCCCTCCCCCCGCGGGGCGGACAACCAATCGGAACAGGACTGGCAAACCCCGGCTGCAGTGGGCAACCTGCACTCCGGGAGAGGCCGCAGTGGGCAACTTTTACTGTTATGCCACCCGGGGCCCCCAGAATCAGTGTTCTTTACATGGTATAAAACAGTAGTCCATAAATATAGACTGTTGGTAATCTGAAATAGCAACACTAAACTGTGTCAAAGTCTTCTTGAGGACAGGGTGACCATCATTCTGGCTGCTAGGCAACGTCAGGTCCAAGTTCTGGGAATCAAGGTGAAGTCGGAACAGGTGTGTTTTTGCTTGGCGTCTCAATCTGTTGGCGTCTGTCTGGTGTCTGCCTCTGTGACTGGATGTTTTGGAGAGCCTGTGTGTGTGTGGGGGGTTGTATGTGTTTGTATGTGTGTGTGTATGTGTGTGTGTGTGTGTGTGTGTGTGTGTGTGTGTGGGGGGGTTTGTTTGTATGTACACATAGTTCAGTGTTTTATTGTTTCTCTCTGATCTCTTCCCTTCCTTTCTGCCTGTTTGTGTTGGAGACACAACACATCCTTTCTTAAGCCCTCCATTCATACAGCACACTCTGCAGTGGGCCACTGGATCTGCCTTCTGGGTGGGTGTGTACTTGCATACTTGTGTCAAATTGAGCATGTTTTCATATGAGCTATATGTGTCCGTGAGTATATTTGTGATGAATGGTAATGTATTGCATGTTTTTTGGGTGTGTACAGTGTGTGTGTGTGTGTGTGTGTATGTGTATGTATGAGTGTATATGTGTGTGTGTGTGTGTGTGTGTGTGTATGTGTATGTATGAGTGTATATGTGTGTATGTGTGTGTGTGTTTGTGTGTGTATGTGTGTGTGTATGTATGAGTGTATATGTGTGTATGTGTGTGTGTGTGTGTGTGTGTGTGTATGTATGAGTGTATATGTGTGTATGTGTGTGTGTGTTTGTGTGTGTATATGTATGTGTGTATATTTGTGTGTGTGTGTATGTGTTATGTGTATGTATGAGTGTATGTGTGTGTGTGCGTGTATGTATGAGTGTGTGTGTGTGTGTGTGTGTGTGTATGTATGAGTGTATGTGTGTGTGTGTGTGTGTGTGTGTGTGTGTGCGTGTATGTGTGTGTGCGTCTGTGTGAGAAATCCTCTGTTTGTAATATCAGCATAAGTCATTCGTTTCCCGGTAAGGTGAGACGCCCTCATTCCCCTATGTGAGACAGCAATAGGAATGCGGGCAGGCAGACAGACAGACAGACATACAGACAGACAGGTGAGTAAACAAATAGGCAGCTGGTTAGATGCTTCAGCCTCCACACTCTCGGAGGTAATCCAGGTAGATTTTCTTTAGCACCCCAAAGTGTATCTCTGTCTACACAACATCTGTACAAAGAGGGGAAGTCTATCTATTCAGCCTGTGTTTTCTCAATCTCCCCCTCTTCCAGGTTCTCTCTCTCTCTCACACACACACACACACACTCATATTCGATGAGCATCACTGTGAGGATTGTCATTCCTATTACGGTATCAGTAACAACCTCTGCTAACCATCAAATTGGATTCCACACAGAATGGAGAACAATGCATTTAACAATGATTTAACCAGACTGAGAGTGCAAAGATTAATGATGCTCCACACTGTGCCATGTTTTAAGGTCAAAATCAACAGTTTCTGTCTTCGAGGGAAATCTTTATCCCACTGCAATTACATCACAAACCAACCCTCCATCCTTAA
>JAINUG010000211.1:482500-620000 GCA_029706075.1 Aldrovandia affinis
CGACTTACAAAAAGTGCATTTATACATGGTAAGATCAGGGGGGCTCCGGCGTGCGTGGTCCAGTGGTCTCAACGTCCGACACTGGCCACGGTGACCGGGGTTCGATCACTCGGCTGTGGCCGGGAGTGCCGCCGGGGCGACAATTGGCTGTTCGCCCCAGGGAGGGTTGGGAGGAAAGCCGACAGGGCGTTCGCTGCGCACAGGAGTGGTTCTGTAGTACAGGGTTGCGGTCTACGGAATGGCAGGTGCTGTCTCAGAGGAGACGATACTTCACCCCTGCTACTACCAGTCACAGGGCTACGGCAGCGTTGAAAATAGACGGTGTAATTGGCTACCAAAATGGGATAAAATCAGAAACTAATTATTATACATGGTAAGATTAATCATGGTTAGTGCAAGAGGTCAGTGTATTAACATTGCAATAGACATCATTGTTGTTTTTATTTATTTTAATTTAATTTTATAACAGTCAGAAGTAATATATATCAGGAGAAAGTATGTCTCAATGTGTCCAAAGAACAGAACTATGATTTGTTCTAAGACAATCATTTTAGTGTAAGCAACATAGCCAGTTTAACTGAAGATGGACTTGTCACTGAGCTTCCTGATATCACAAAACAATCAACTTAATCGCTAAACACCTTGCGGTAGAAATGTAAATGTTACAGTTGCTGTTACATGTACCTCAGGGACTAACAACTTTTTTTCTTAATCGTTATTACAAAATAGTCTGTTTCTTTTAAAGTAGACAAGCCACGGCTTATTAAATTTAGCAAAGATATTAAATATCCTTTCGCACCCAATTAAAACGACAGCTTCGCTTGTTTGCCTAGCGAGCGAGAAAATTCACGTAAGGTGCTTGCACACTTATGCAGGATTTAAAGACTGCAGGGTTTTTAAAGGTTGTGGGAGATGAGAAAGTGTAAACACTTCAAAACTTTTTTACATACACGCTACAAGTATGAAATTCACCGATGATAACAATGGTCCAATACAGCGTACTTTTTTGGTAACTAGGCTAAATATAACTTGGTTCAAGTCCAGGTCAAGACATTCCATTCTTTGATTGGTCATTTTGAGGTGCTATCTCCTGTTTAGTCTTTTGGAGCCACAGACTGCCAGGATAAGCAAAGATAACTGTTTGCCAAGATTCAAAATGAATAATCTGAAAACGTCCAGGAGGGTCGTCGACAAGTGAGGACAAACGAGGACAGGCGTGCTACACTGCCAAGCTTCGCACCTATGTCCGAAGAAGTCTGGGAATATCCTTCCCATTTGGAGCAGCATTATGCAGTTTTCGGGGCAAATTATTTCCTTTTATGTACATTTTTATATTTCCATATTGCAAAAATATTTTATACTTTCATATAAAATGAAACTGGTTTAAAAAAAGTGTGGTTTATAGTGTATGATGCTCCGTTTCAGATATGCTTCCATATACCGTTGTGTTAAATACCCATTGAATTGCAGTCTGTATAGCAAGGTTCCTCAAATCACGATTGCATTAATTGTTCATTTAATGGCCTGAGAGAAAGGAAAACCAGGACCGAATTTGGATTCGTAGGACAGATTTGAGGAACCCTGCTGTAGTGGGTGCTGGATAAAGGTGTCAACAATTAACCATTGTATTGAGGTGGGGGTCTGCAGCCAGAGCATAGCTGTTCTAGGGGGCTTTGAGATGAAGAGCCCTGGTCTAGTCCACTGTTACAGCTGTAGTTGACTATAGCATTTAATTCAAACCAGAAGGGAAAACCTGCCAGAAAATAGCAGTCAGCATGTATGAACATGTACTGTTGCACAGAGGTGCCCAGGTTCAATCCTGGAGATCGGCTGGCGTGTGCAGGCTTTTGTCCCAGCCCTTCACCAACACACCTGATTTCATTAGCCAACTGCTCATCAAGACAAAGAATATCTGAATCAGGTGTGTTAGTTCTGGGCTGGAACAAAAGCCTGCATACCCAGTAGATCCCCAGGGCCAAACTTGTGCACCCCTGCTGTAGCACATTAGTGAAAGACCAACAAGATGGTTGCAATGGTATGTTTAAACATTCCATTTATCTTCCTCCTCCACAACTTTTCCACCAAAAACATCCAGTCATTGAAGCTGGAGGCTCAATCATTTTAAATCAGTGGTATTATATATTGTAATTGGATTTGTAGATATGTAAACATCATTTACATTCCCCAACCAAACAGGCTCTTTGTGTATGCAATGAACTTATGGGTATTTTAAGATACAAGCTTTCATTTGTTTCTATTCTGCCATTTGTTTCCATTTTCCAGGATTTTCTCTTGACCACATATTCCTGGGGTCACGGAATGATTTCTCAGTTTTCCCCCAATTGGTATGCACTGTTTAGTTCTTTGATTCCCCCTAGCTAACCAGGTAAAGATTTTTAGAAACAAGCTTTGTTCCACTATAGTGAGTCGAAGATTATTTCTAACAACCCTTTTTTCATTGTAAATTCAATCTAACAGCATCAATTCTAAAATGTGATTTCTTGAGCTAGATTACTAAACAGCTAATGTTGATAGAGATAGTGTATCCCTTATGTAAGATTAGTTGTACAATATATAATGTTTTGCTAGCAAAGCAATCTATTGGCTTTAGTTAGATAGTTACCTCACTGGTGAGAACTGCTGGGAACGTGGGAATCTTTCAGGTGATTTCAATTTAACAGAGGTGTTGGGTGAGAGCGAACTATTTCCAGGACACTTTTTATGATGTGGGGGGTTCATGAGCCGAGGCTTTGTTTAGGACGCCCCCCTCCCCGCCGGAACTTCTTGTAGACTTGGGCGGTCTCTATTAGCTAATGTTAAGTACAGGCATGACATACATTTTACATCGTGTGAAATTAACAGAGAGAAAAAACAACAATACTGATCGTGTAGCAATGAAGCGGTAGCTCATAAAGTGATTGAACAGTGCACAATGCAAACTAACAAGGTAATTGGCAAGCTAGCCATGCTATGCATTTATTTAATTTTTCAGTTTTACAAACACCTAACTAGCTATATATAGGCTATTAGCCGTGGGAGGACTACAGAGGGCACTTTTCAAAATAAAAACGTGGTTATAGTAAAGGCAATGGCGCAGTCGAATGTTGGCGAATTCGTTTTTATGTTTGAAATAAATACAACCACATCACTTATAAAAACACAAAGGCAACAATCTATATAGTACTGTAACTTTATCAAGCATAGCACTGGCAGCTTCAAAGCTGTAGGAGAACATAGGCTATTGTTTAATTTGTTTGGGTAAGAATGCATAAATGGACCCATAAGTAATCATGGAAGACATGCAGTGTTTCGCAAATGACATCATCTTGTTTCCGAACCGTCGCGAAAGCCCCAGCACCTGACGGTTTGTGTGATTTAAGATAAGCTTTATTACTGGAGAGTAATCTGTAAATACGCAATGCAACGGCTACATAAATAGGCCGCTGGATGAGAACCTAGCACTTACAGGCTTTGTGAATTTTGTCAGTGGTATAAGAATTATTAATGCCATTTAAGCCACTTTATAAATATGACCCCGATGTTATTGAACAGCTTATAGATGTAAACCACGATATACTGTATAGATCTACCACCATTCCATATAGCAGGGTTCTTCAGCAACTATTTCATGGGAGCAAGTTTTTTTGTTTTTTAATAATACAAACCAAACATTTTTGATGGTCTATTCATAACACAATGTTTGAATAAATAGTACGTACATGTGTATAAACAACATTCTTAAAATATGCATAGCTATTATTTATTATTCTGTCACTGGTGAGACGTACACTGTGCAGATGTAGACCTGGCCATTGTTACATTTGGAATTATACATTTAAAAAAAATGTTTTTCAATTATCAAAGTGCAAAGAATTAGTCTAATTTGGGCTGCCCAGCCCTGCCATACTGCATGTACCAGCTACCATACACTGCTTACCATGACATAGATTGTGTGCATGCCCGTCAGGTCGGACACACACGTCGGGCAGAGGGGAGGGACACATGCATGAACGGATACTTCTACAGTATCAATGCTGCTAACCAGCTTCCTTGGCGTGAGTCTCTCAGAAAACACAAGGCCAACCGTCAAAGGAGGAGGAGGGGGAGAAAAAGAGAGAGAGGTCTTGAGGGACAGATAAGAGGAAATCTCTCTTGGGAAGGGAGCAAGAGAAAGAGGGGAGAGGCGAGGAGAGAGAGAAAGCAAATGGGGAGAAGGAAAGACTAAATGGAGCTTCTGTCCCCTTGTTTTCAGGGGACGAACTGGGAGGGGAATGTCTGAGGAAGGCCATGGGAGACCCGGCCCTTCTCCCTCCCGCTAGTTTGCTTGATTTCGGAAAGGTCAGAGAATCCTGACAGAAGAATTCTCTGTGTATGTGAAGCTAGTGTTTACTCTGGTGAGTGAGTGCGTGAGTGAGCGAGCAAGTGAGTGAGTGAGATAAAGAGAGAGTGTGTGAAAGACAGCAACTCTGTTTTGGGTTGTAAAACAGAGCCAAACTATGTATTAGAAGCCACAGGATAGAGGGGTAATAATATGGTAAAGTAGAATGTGCTAACTGCACTGTTAAGCTGCAATTACCTGAACTTCTCCCAGAGTGTGTGGAATACGACACGGAACCAAAAGATCAAAGTAACAATTACATTGAAATTGAGTGGCATCAGAGCTGGAAAGCAAAGTGCTACCATAAAGACAGATGACAGAGACCTGATAACACAGTAAACAGAGTGGGATATACAGTGCTGTATCTTTATTGCGATTGGACACAAGAGATTACACACTGTCGGGAGCGAAGGCACAGTCCCGGTACCCATTTCCTCATATATATATATATATTCGTTCATATATATATTTGTACTTATAAAAGGCAAAAATCATAACTAAAAAAATCCTTGGTTTAATATCAGACCTTCAATGTGAAGGTCACATTTATACTCCCAGAATTCCCAAGAGGTGGGGCGCTGTGCTTCCTTCTCAGGGGGTCAAAGTTCAGCGGCAGCAGGGGTAGTGGTGGAGTGGTGGTTAAGGCTCTGGGATAGTCACTGGCGGGGGTCGTGGTTTTTGGTCGGGGGAGACTGGGTGACCACGTGCGTCACTGCCGGGGTACAGCCGGAGTGAATCAGGCAAAACTAACCAGGTTCTAGGACGTGGACACCGAAGGACCACTACTCACCGCAAGCTTGCTCCGGACAGCAAGCCTCAGCTGCGTACAACTTAGGATAATATCAAGAATAGTTACAATCATTATAACAAACCCTGATTTATGGCTTTAAAAAAAAAATCAAAGTCCATGTCTAAAGTAGGATTCAGGAACAGTAATATCTTGGTCTCTTCTTGTGTCAGTCAGGTGTCCTGTCCCCTCCCCTCTGTGAGACGGCAGGGGCGACTTTCTCTCTCCGGAAGGGGAAAAGGACGTTGCCCCTGACAACAAGGCAATGAGCGGACGCATTTAAAGAAATCGTTTCATCGACTAAATACCTTTTCCATTTAAAATCTAAAAATAGTGCTAGTGCACTATAAAAAGTGCTAATATTTATCCAGGCCCCCCTCTCTCCTTCCAAACAGAGTCCGATTTGGAGTTTAAAAATAATCATTGTATTAAAATGGGAGGCCCCGCTACAGATTAAAAAGCCCATGTTTGACAGTACGTTCAACAGCTCGCCAAAAGCGATTGGCATCTCCGCAGTCCATATAAACAGGAGGGGGGATATCGGGTCGCTCCGAAACGAAAGGCAAGTGCACAGCTTTTCGAGATCAAGTCCAGTTACACCTCCGTTTCGAGTCGTTCCTCCGCATTCCGATTCGTACGGCTTCTCCCATGCGCGTTTGGCATCTGAAGGGTATGAATAAAACGATCTGACGTAGTGGTCCGGACACGCTATGCTGGAAGAAGCACCCCTCCTTTATTCAGACCGATTGGATGATTGCCGGCATTGTGATTTCATGCTGGCAATCGGCACGCTTTCAGTTGTTGCTGGCGTTGTGATGTCATCTTCCACTCCCTGAAGGTTTGTCGGTTAATTGCTGGGGGGATCCAGAGAGCAGTGGTAATGGTTAATGATTTGGGGGGGGGGGTGGGTGTTTGAGTTTGAGGAAGTTATTATCAGCACCATGTGTGATGTCTGTCTTTCTCTCACACACACACACACACACACACCAAACGGTGACAGTAAAGGGACATGTTCATGATGACGACGGCGGTGACGATGGTCTCCTGTGAGTTTGCTCCGTCCATCTTCCCCCCCCAGACGGGGATGGGTTATGGGCTCTCCCGTGAGAGTTCACATAACGGAGGTGAAGGTGAAATGGTGGCGAGGCGTGTAGTGGACGGGACACTGCGTCGCGTTGGCGGGAAGGAGGGGCAGCTACCCGTACTGACCAGCTTGCGGGTGGGTCAGTATTTGGGCGGGCGGATCGCAGACGGTCAGAATGAAGCACAGCGGGTCATAGTAGCGAGGGCCCACGGATGTTCTCGGCCGGCTGTGGCGGGGGAACCTAGCGGGGGAACCTGGGGGCGAGGGGGTCCGTGTGCGCGGCGGGAAGTCACAGGTCAGCTCTCTCTGGGTTAGTAGCGCACGGTGCTGGGGCTCTTGTTGTGTACTCGGAGGGTCTGGATGCTGGAGAGGATCTTTTTCTGGTGTCCGGCCAGAGTCACCCCAATACGCAGGAGGTCCCTGGAGCGTGGGAGAAGGAAGGAGAGACAGAGACAGAGACAGAGAGAGAGAGAGAGAGAGAGAGAGAGACATCAATGTGTTTGTCTTTGGCCTTTAAAGATTCTTGCCAAATAAATGATTTATGCCGAAGGAAGCAGAGGAGGTTTCACACTCACACATGGCTCAGACACAACAGACTTGAGGCAAACAAGTAGTGAGAGGGAACAGAAACACAAAGACCAGCGCACATTAATAATGTATGGTAAGAAGAAAAAAACTATTGTGCACAATGATGGATGTACAGCGGCATCAAATGGAATGAGACTTCTGTGCTGGGACCTTGGAAGTCAAATAGGTAGACGTGGACAGACTGACAGATCATCTCTCTGTAAATATCTGGGGCGGGGGCGGGGGGGGGGGGAGGCAGGAGGACAAACAGGAAGGTAGCCTCTCGTACTGAAGACCTGGGAGATTAGATGTTATGACTAACGGACGGAGATGGACAGGCAGACGGGCCGGACGCTGAATAAGCTATGATCACAAACAAAGGGAGCGGGAGAATGAATCAGAGCTGGAGAGAGAGAGAGAGAAAGAGAGAGAGTGGACTCACTCGGTGGAGATCTGGGAAACCAGATCGAAGGAGGTGAAGCCGGCCTGGATGAAGCTGTCCTCGTAGCGGCCCATCTTTATGGCTCTGAGCCACTCCCCCACAGACCCGCAGGCGGAGAGAGGCGGGGGGCTGCGCTGGTCCAGCAGGGGGTGAGAGGGCCTGGAGGGGGGGGAAGGTGGTTAATACACACGCTCTGACTGACAGGGAGGGGGCCCTGGGACTGACAGGGCACTCCGCTGAGAGAGGGAGAGTGGGAGGAGGTCAACACAGGCGGTCTGACGGACAGTACATTCCTCTGAGGAGTGGGAGGAGGGGCTAAGCAGACACTGTGATTGACGGCATTGGGGGATACTGGTTGACTGACTGACGGAACATTTAGCTGAGAGAAAATGTGTGTGGGGAGGGGGTAATGCTAGCACTGTGACTGACAGGACGTTCAACTTTCAACTGGGGGAAAGACAGGTGGGTGCTAAGCTGTTCCAGCAGGGGGTGAGGGGGCTGGGGAGAGGGAGGGGTGAAGATTAAACAGAGAGACTGACGGGGGGGGAGGGGGTCAAAGGGGGTGGAAGGCAGTCAAAACAGACACTGACTGACAGGACATAGCAAGACAGTGACTGCACTTTGGGTGTGGGTGTGCGTGTGCAAAAGTTGGGGGGGTTGCAGGAACTGTGATGTGTGGGCTGCTAGAGGACATTAACTACCCTGAGATGAAAAGAGACCGTGGTGGGGGTTATAGGTATGTGAAATGCATTTGGCAGCCTCTCGACATTGTTCCCCATTGTGCCGTTCGTATCTCCGTCCACACCGGACTTCTCAGTGAATTCCTTGGCCGGGCGGTGAAGACTTCAGCATCTGTTTGGATTCAGGCCCCCCCTTCCCCCTTCTCCCTCCTCAGCGTAATTTACGGCACAGGTGAGACGCGGCCCCGCTTCGCGAAATCGGCGGAACTGGAAAAACGGTGGGTCCCGGGACAGCGGCTGAAAACGACCCTGGATTTACAGCGCAGATTATCCCCGACTTCCATCCTGATCAAACGGGTCCCCCCGCCCCCCTCTCCCCTCCCCCCGCGGCCCCTCTCCCCTCGCTCACCCGGCTCCCTCCCGGGCCACGATCTTCAGCGAGGCGGGGTTGCGGATCAGCTTGTCCAGGGCGCTGACGATGGCGGCGAAGCGGGGGCGGGCGGCACGCTCCTTCTGCCAGCAGTCCAGCATGAGCTGGTGCAGCGAGGTGGGGCAGTCTGGGGGCGGGGGCAGCCGGTAGTCCTGCTCGATGGCGTTGATGACCTGCGGACGGATTGGGGGAGGAGGGTCAGGTTATTCCATTAGGAACTGGCTCCCTTTGCCTTTTCCTTTCTCCTTCTTTCCTGATATATATTACTCCTGATTGTAATAAAATAAAATCAATTAATGATAATACAAATAAAAAACACACTAACTTTTCTTTCCCTGTGTTACAGGTTACGGTGTGCAGCTGCCAACAGTGATGTCTATTGCAGTGTTACAGCACTGATCTCTTGCACTGACCGTGTTTAATCTTACCATGTATAAATGCACTATTTGTAAGTCGCTCTGGATAAGAGCGTCGGCTAAATGCCTAAAATATCGATTTAAATGTAAAATGTTCCTCCGCACTAAAGTGAAGGCCAATTTGTGCTTCGACACGTCGCACGACAAAAGTGTCGCGGAGGGTGTCGAGTACCTCCAAAAAATTGAGAGGTCGCAGACGCCATCATAAAATGTAGCATAATCTGATTGGTTGTGCGACACTTGTTGCTTAAAGCATAATACTGGCCTTAAGACGCACGGCGTGGAAAGGCCTGGTGTCCCCATTTCCCTTTCAAACACAACCAGACGATTCCACACACTTTTTTCTCGACTGACCCAATTCAATCAGTGCTTGCAGCATTGACTCTCAAAAGGACATTTGGAATTTACACTTTGTTTCATGAAACAAAGTTTGTTTCATTTAGACTTTGTTTTGTGAAAAACATAAACAAAGAGACTGCATTTCATTGGACTAGACAATTGGCCAAAGGCAAGGCAATACCACGGCATGGAGAGGCATGGTTTAAGATATTTGATCTCATCCAGTATCTGTTGTATTATATTACACGGGAGCCTGTAGGTTTTGGTGATGTTATTTACCCCTGGACATTTCTAAGAGGGATGTTCCAACCGAAGATATTCTCTCCCTTTGAATTAGTAATGCCTCATGCCAAAGACACCTCATTCTAGCAGCAATTACATCAGTTAACAATTTCAGCAAGTTAAGACCTGCTTTCCTCGGGTGAGAAAAAACAAACATGCGCATTTTTTTATTATTCTTTTTTTTTTTAAACTAAATTCCTGTCAGTAAATTGCACAATTGCACTCTCCACCCAAAATATTTTAAGACTCACATCACCGAATCCCAAAAAATATTTGTAGCAAGGTTAACCTCCAAAAGTTTAGTGTGCATTTCACCCCCCCTGCAAATGTTAAGCAAATCTGGCCCCATGTGCCCTTAAAGAGGATTTGTAAAAGCTGTTTGGCCCCCCAGGCCCTGGACTGAGTACTTCTGGCAGAGACCCACAGCCTCACTAGTAGATATCTTCAATGACACATTCCAGACTGTGACTGAAACGATCGCAGCTGCAAACGAAAAAAATGTTATCGGCGAACTGATTTTTACGGGTGTTTTTTGTTGTTGCTGGTCACCAATGGCAACGGGAACACTCCAAGTAGTGTATGAATTTAAAATGTAGGGAAGGGCATTAAAGAGTGTTGCAACTACGCACCAATGCTCATTCATTTGCAGCCGGGTTTGATTACGGTAACAAATTAATACATTTGCTAAGAGGCCTGAATATTAGCAGAGTGCCACAGCCCCTCAATTCATCATATTAATAAAGATTACATTCATTAGTATATTAATTACCCCTCAACATGCACAGAGCTGTGGCCAGGGTAGGGAGCCAATCCTGGCTTTCGTACACTGGTTACTAGTCTCAGCTAGAGTTGGATTTAAAATGCCTCTACTTGATTTTTAGGCATTACATGGGTTAGACTCCCTGAATGTCTAACTGTTCTGCTGGCCCCGATCACCCACCAGGTCATTAGAGAAGGATTTTTCTATGTGTGCCCAAAACCTGTTTAAAGTCTAAGGGTGGCACAGATTCTGCTCCGACCGTGGAAATATTAGGGTAGCCCTGTCCGTAAACAGATTGAAATCACTCATTTTCTGCACGGCTTTTCATTCTCTGTAATGGCGTGAGTTGTGTTGCTTGTTTTTCCTACATTTAGAAGCTTTTTTCCCCCTTATTTCCTGTATTGCATTTTTATTATTGCGCGCACACACACACACACACACACACACACGCACACACACAGACGCACACACACACACACACGCACACACACACACACGTGGGCGCACTCACGTCCTGGTTGCTCATGTCCCAGTAGGGCCTCTCTCCAAAGGACATGACCTCCCACATGACGATGCCGTAGCTCCAGGCGTCCGACGCCGATGTGAACTTGCGGAATGCGATGGCCTCTGGGGCCGTCCAGCGGATGGGGATCTTACCACCCTAGGGAGAGAAGGGGTCACAGAGGGGTCACGGTAAATGACAGCAAAGTCACACACAGCGGCCCAGCAGAGTAACTATGGCATATAAAGACTTTTCCCAGAGCCATCTGAAAAGGCACAGTTTGTATAATCACATCACTGGGGTGGAGGGGAAGCCTATCCTCTCCCTTTTACAAAGGGATCTACTTAACAGCTATGTAGGTTTATGTAGTGCTTCATAAGGTGCTATGTAGACCCCTTCACGTAAAGTTTTACCCTCATAGTTGAAGCATAGGAGAAGGTGGGGGCAGGGGTGCTATCCTGGGATTTAAGCAACCAGCATTCCGGTACAGCTGCGTGGGGGGGGATTTATTGTGTATTTTGGAGGCCAAGGGTGTTATCTTGACATCTTGTGCATAAGCTCTGATGAAAGTACAGTATGTGCTGGGGATGTGATGAGGGCTTCTTTTTCTTCTTTTCTTTCTTTTTCGAGGGGGGGTGTCTCACCAGGGAGCTGGTGTAGGTCGGGTCGGAGGAGTTCTCCTGGAGGAAGCGGGACAGGCCGAAGTCGGACACCTTGCACACCAGGTTGCTGTTGACCAGGATGTTGCGGGCGGCGAGGTCGCGGTGCACGTAGCTCATCTCGGACAGGTACTTCATGCCCGACGCGATGCCACGCAGCATGCCCACCAGCTGGATGGGCGTGAACTGCCCGTCGTTCAGCTGCGAGGAGAGGGGCGGAATGGCGCCGAGTTAAACGCGAGGGCTTGAGAGTGAGGAGAATGAGGGTGAGAATAAGGGTGAGAGAGCAAGATGGATAGAGAGAGAGTGAGAGAGAGAGAGAGAGGGAGATGGAGGGAGATGGAGGGAGAGAGAGAGAGAGAGAGAGAGAGAGAGCAAGAGAGAGACAGCAATGCAATTGTACTTTCTGTCATGCCAATAAAGCGTATTGAATTGAATTGAAATTGAAAGCGAGAGAGAGCAAGTGGGAGAGCTGCTGTTATCTACTCAAGGTTGTGTGCACGGTTACATTCAGGCAGAAGTGTTCAGCGTGGGCGACAGTGAGGTACATGACCGAACCCACAGATATAATTCAGAAAACTATTTCAGCTCTGGCTCTGTGAATCGCAATATCAATCCAAATCACATGCGTGTTAGTACAGGCTGAATAAGCAGCCCGCAGCCATGCCACGCTGTGACACTTTCTCCCACCTGATAGCAGGAGCTAAGCAGGGCAGGGTTCAGTTAGTAGTTAGATACAGGAGACCTCCTGGGGAAATCGCATTGCTGTTGGACGTGATGGTCAGCCAATAGGAAACCGTGACCCTGAGAGCCATATACTCCATGTATTTAAAAAAATATATAGATACACATTTTGTTCCTGATTTCTCCCTGTTTTTCTTGCCAATTTGGAAGCCAATTATACCCCCTATTTATTTCGATTAACCCTCCCCCCACAAACTCGCCGCCCGTCTCTACGGGGGCAAGCCACTCTCCGAGGCCGGCGATGATCCGCCTCCTTTGAGACGGAACTCGCTGACCCTCTTTCTGGAGACAGCCTTATGTGCTTCACAGCGAGTTCATGCCGCCCACCCTCCCCCCTCCCTCACTCAGGAGCGGACAGCGAAATGCCACCCCGATCGGGGCGAACGGCCAGGGCCGGTCTGGCAGGGACGGGTTTCAAACTGTGTCCCTGATAGGCAGCTCACACTCACACAGGACCAGCCAATTCTCCATGCACTTTGAAATAGACAGACAGACAGATTGACAGACAGACTGACAGACATACAGACTGACCCTGAGGAAGGAAGGAGTCCAGCGCTCCGTTCTCCATGTACTTTGAGACGGACAGACAGACAGACAAGCAGACAGACAGACAGACAGACAGACTGACCCTGAGGAAGGAGTCCAGCGCTCCGTTCTCCATGTACTTTGAGACGGACAGAGACAGACAAGCAGACAGACAGACAGAGACAGACAGACAGACAGACAGACTGACCCTGAGGAAGGAGTCCAGCGCTCCGTTCTCCATGTACTTTGAGACGGACAGAGACAGACAGACAGACAGACAGACAGACGGACAGACTGACCCTGAGGAAGGAGTCCAGCGCTCCGTTCTCCATGTACTCGGTGAGGATCATGACGGGGCAGCTGGCCGTGATCACCCCCTCCAGGTGGATGATGTTGGGGTGCTGGAACTGGCCCATGATGCTGGCCTCGCTCAGGAAGTCCCGCCTCTGCTTGTCCGTGTAGCCGCCCTTCAGCGTCTTGATGGCTACGTAGTTCTCCTTCTTCCCCGGGACCTTCAACCGGCCTCGACACACCTCCCCAAATTCACCTTGGGGGAAGAAAAGAGGGATTAATAAAACAGTGGGGGCTTTTTTTCCCCATATTTGAGGGGGGGGTTCTACCACTGTGGGAATAGCTTGCTGTGTTACTGAAGCGCATTGGCATTAACCGTTTGATCTGGCCCGATTAAATTAAGTTATTTGAAGTTATAATGAAGTGTTTAAGATATCACTGTGCCGGTTGGGGGGGGGTCACAGAGCAGAGTCACACCGAGGATTTACGGCAAGCTGTGCACAGACGCCACCAGGCCTGCAGCCGCGAGCCGCGGAAAAAAATCGCCGGGCTATAATTTGCCAAGCCGATGAAGCTCATTTCGATAAAAAAAAAATATATATATATATATTATTCGGCAGTGAGCAGAATTTCAGAAAGGAAGGAAGGATTCCTTTGAACTCCCCCAAGCGTGAGAGAGCGAAAGAGGGAGTGAGAGAGGGGTGGGGAACAGGGGGCGGGCGAGACAGAAGGGATGGATCACGCCAAACCCACTGGGGAGGGAAAGCGAAGCGCTGCAGTCTGTCGTAGCCCGGGGAAAAAACACGGAGCCCTCCGTATCCATGGCTGGGGTTCGGTTACACTCCACCAATGTCATCACCAGTATTAATATTACGGCGGCCCTGTTATTGTTGCCCTGCTACTCTTTGCTAGCAGAAACACGAGTGCCTTCATAATTAAAACGGCCCCGGGGCGCATTACCCAACTCGTCCTGCTTTCACGTGTGCTCACCCGATACGGCTTGTATTTAGTTTGACCCTTTAATCTAAAGCCGAGGCGGCGTCGCTTCTGTGCGCCGCCGCCCGGAAGCCCTCCGCGGAGAGGCGCGGCTTAGAGGAGAGCGAGAACGCCGCTTCGCATCACCCCCGGTTCCGTCACCGTGAGCTAAAAACCGGGAAAAGGTTAAAGGGGTGGGGGGCGCTCCACCGGGGGGAGGGAGGAAAGAGCGAGAGGAGAGACGGGGGCGGGAGGCGAAGGAGGGGGCGGGTGGGCCGCTCACCGGCTCCGATGACCTCTTCGATCTTGACGAAGGACACGTCGATCTCCTTGGCGAACTCCCGGACCGCCTCGTTAGGATCCTCGTAGGTGAAGGGGTCGATGTACACCTTAATCCCTGCAACGGGAGCGGCGCACATTCAGCTCATTTGCTACTGGGCTAGCGGGGCCGCTCTCGAGCCGAGCCGGGGGCCGTGGGGCCGCTTCCCGTCAGCAGGGGCCCTCATTACGGGAACCCGCCCTGTCAGCTCTCTGCTTTCCATTACCCCACGCGGGCCCCGGAGCCCTAACCTTTACAAAACGTGTGCGGGGGATATTCGGCCCGGGGGGGGGCGTTGGGGGGGCTTACCCTGGCCGATGAGGTACTGTCCGTTCTTGTCGTTGAGCTCGGGGTCCTTCACTCTGGCGTGCTTGCTGCGGGGCGGGAGGGAGAGGAGGGGTCAGAGCGCGGTCAAACACAGCGACGGACAGGACAGGCTTTTTAAGCGAGGCAGGCTACAGGCTCCCCCCCTCTGTCACCCTCCCCTCAAACTTCTCCATCGCTCCGTTACATTATTCATTCGCTCCGGAGATTCCGGGCTTACGCGGCCCAAACTCGCAGCGCCTTGCTAACCCCCGGCGCGGTCTAGGATTTGAACCCGTGGCCATCTGGAGCCCCAAGTGCAGCTCCACCTCTCTTGAGTTTCTCCACGAGGATTCTCCCGCCAGCTGTCTGCGTCTCTCCTCAAATCCTCCCGGGGGCCGATGTTGAGCCCCGCCAAAGTGGCGCATTATTTAAAGAACGTCGTTTGCTCACCCCTCCCGCCCCGATCCCTCCCGATCCCTCTCACTCTGTCTCCCTTTTGTGTCTCGGGTTTCTGGCTCAAACGATTTCTCGGCCTGACCGGTCGATCGAGTGCTGCCGGAGCGTCCCGGTGCCGCTAAACGCTCCCTGTCTCCACCCCGCCCCCTCCGTTTCCCCCACGCCCCTGCCCCTGCCCCTGCCCCTGCCCCTGCTCCTGCCCCTATCCCCCCTCTCCCCTGGCTCTGACTGAGGGGCTCCATTAGGACCTGTCCCACGTGCGGTGGGGCCGCGCTCTCTGTCCCCTCTCCTCCTAAAATAGCCGCGGGGTCCGCCCGGCGCTGCTGGCAGGCCGGTGCCGCTGGTCCCATTGTGCGTGCTCCCAGGGTCAGGGCTATTGTTCTGGCGGGCCGGCCTGCGGAGGCCCGGCTGGGCGGCTGCATCCTGCCTGTTCCTGCTCTCGCTGTACACCCCCCGGCTCTCTACGGCACAGCTGAGGTGGGGGCCCTGCGCAGTCGACCCCGAACGTGGGCCCTGCAAACAGCTGCCCTCTTCCTCTCCCTCCACCTTGTGCTTCCTCTCTCTCGCCCTCTCTCTCCCTGCTCTCCTCACCTATTTCCCCTCTCCTCTCTCCCTATCCCTCTCCCTCTCCCTCTCCTCACCCATTCCCCCTCTCCTCTCTCTCGCCCTCTCTCTCCCTGCTCTCCTCACCCATTCCCCCTCTCCTCTCTCCCCTCTCCCTCTCTCTCTCTCTCTGTTCTCCTCAGCTTTTTCCCCTCTCCTCTCTGCTCTCCCTCCCAGTTGCACTCTTACTCTACTCTATCCTACATATTTTATCCTTTCTTCACCGTAAGCTTCTCTCTCCACTCTCGCTCAGCCCCCTCTCTTTCTCTTACTCCATTCATGTCCTCCTTTCCCTCATTCCTCCCATTCTAGCATCCCCCCGTCCTCTCCTCTTCTGCCCCCCATCTCACCGGAAGCAGAAGACAGCGATGGCGATGACAGTGATGAGGAGCAGCAGGCCCATGGCTGCCAGCACGCCAGTCACCATCAACTGGGAGTCACCATCAACTGGGAGTGAGAGACAGAGAGGGGAGAGAGGGAGAGAGAGAGAGAGAGAGAGAGAGAGAGAGGGAGAGGGAGAGAGAGAGAGAGAGAGGAGGGGGGAGAGAGGGAGAGAGAGGGAGGGAGAGAGAGGGAGGGAGAGGAGAGGGAGGGAGAGGGAGAGGGAGGGAGGGAGGACAGAGGGAGAGAGGGAGAGGGAGGAGAGAGAGGGAGAGAGGGGAGAGAGGGGGGAGAGAGAGAGAGAGAGGAGAGGGAGAGACAGTGGAGAGAGGGAGAGGAGAGGGGGAGGGGAGAGGGAGAGAGAGGAGAGAGAGGAGGGAGAGAGAGGGAGGGAGAGAGAGGGAGAGACAGTGGAGAGGGAGGGGGAGGGAGAGAGAGGGAGGGAGAGGGAGAGAGGGAGAGGGGGAGGGAGAGGGGGAGATTGATTAATTCTGGAGCTCAGTGACTCAGTACAAAATACAACACATCACAGGGCTGAGACAAAGACCGACCGAGGAGACAGAGAGAGAGAGACAGCGATAAGATAGCAGCGAGAGAGAAGTTGCAAAACAAACGCCTTTGTTAAAGAATGTCCTAAGCCCGTTTAATTAAAGGCTTTAAAAAAATAAAACTGCAAGCGTGTGACGCCAGGGCCCGTCCTCACCGTCTGGCAGGGTGCGGAACACGGAGGTCTTGCTGAAGATGCCGTACCCCGCCACGGTGCGGGCGCGCACCTGCACCTCGTACTGCGCGGCCCGCCGCAGCTCGCTCAGAACCACCTGGTTGGTCTTGGTCTCCTTGTACCGCCAGCCGATGTCGTCATCCTGCTTGTCCTTCAGGAGACAGAAAGCAGGGGGAGGGAGAATGGAGGGAGAGGGAAAAAAATATCTTGGTTATTCTGACACATTTTTTTATCTCGTGACTAATTTCTGTCTCCTGCCACGGTGCTGTCCCCTCACGAGCTGTCAGTGCCTTACCCCTCGCTCGCCTTCAAAAGCGCCTCTCTCTCGCGCTCGCGCTCGCGCTCACCTTCTCGCAGTAGCGGAGCTGGTACTCCAGGATGTTGTAGTGCGGCTGCTCTGGGACGTGCCAGTGGAGAGTCAGGCTGCTCTCCGTCGCTCTGCTCCTCCTGATGTCTGGAACTGGCACTGGAACTGCACACACACACACACACACACACACACACACAGAGTCAGATCCACACACACACACACGCGCGCAGAGATGCCGATGATCAGTGTGTGCACGTTGGCGCTGAAGTGTGACCTTATTCCACCCGCAAATGCTCCTGCCTCCCACCGCTTCACCTCCACGTCTCTCCGCCCGCTATCGCACGGGCCCCCACCCCTCATGCGCCCCTCTGCCCTTCTACAGCACGCTTTACCCACACAGTCTCACCGTACGATTATCACACACCGCCTCCCATTCCTTCACGCTTTCACCCACAGCTCTCCTCCACTCTCACCCCAACTTTGGGCTGCCAGCCCTATGGTCATATATTACCTTACCACCACTGCCCAGACCCCCTGCTCCTCACCCCCCCAGCTCCCCAGACCCCCCGCTCCCCACCAGACCCCCCTGCTCCTCCACCCCTCGCCCCTACCAGCTCCCCACCAGACCCCCCTCCTGCTCCTCACACCCCTCGCCCCACCAGACCCCTGCTCCTCACCCCCGCTCCCTACCAGACCCCCGCTCCCCACCAGACCCCCTGCTCCTCACACCCCCTCGCTCCCTACCAGACCCCCTCGCTCCCCACCAGATCCCCCTGCTCCCCACCAGACCTCCCTCCTCAGACCCCCTCGCTCCCCACCAGACCCCCCTGCTCCTCACACCCCCTCGAACCCCACCAGGCCCCCCACTCCCCAGACCCCCTCGCTCCCCACCAGACCCCCTGCTCCTCACACCCCCTCGCTCCCCACCAGACCCCCCTTGCTCCCCACCAGACCCCCCTGCTCCTCACCACCCCCGAACTCCCCAGACCCCCCTCGCTCCCCACCAGCCCCCGGCGCCCCGGCCCGCTCACCGTCCCGGCTGGTGGTGATGTTGACGCTCTCGTTGGCGGGCTCGGCGCCGCTGCGCTGGGACACGCCGTTGAGCGCCTGCACGGAGAAGGTGTAGGTGGTGTGCGGCAGCAGGCCCCAGACCACCACCCGCCGGGCGGTCAGGCCGCTCTGCGCCGGCCGGTAGCTCACGCTGTCCCCGCAGGAGCAGGGCCCGCCGGGCCCCCGGCAGCGCCGGCACTCCACGGCGTAGCTCAGGTCCTGCCGGCCGCCGCGGTCCAGCGGCTCGCTCCACTCCAGCGTCACCGACGTGTCGTTGATCTGCGTGACGATGCTGCGCGGCGCCGTGGGCGGCTCTGGGGGAGAACGCGGGGTCAGGGAGTCACGCAAGAAAGCCCGCAGAACTGTATCGCGAATTGACCTGGGTTTTCACCATTGCTCTTTGTAGAAGTCTTACTTTTTGATGCTGTTTTTTTGTATTAAATTATTAAAAACAGGGTGCTAATTATGCATTAGTTTCAATCAGTATCGAATAACAGAATAAAAACCAGGTGACATTTTAAATCATGATAATTAACCCGAATCCTTTTGCCTCAGACTTAATGCGCTGAAGACACAAAGTGTAATAATAATGAGAAAAGGTGGTGTTCCACCGTGGTGGAAAAATAAACAAACAAAACGACAAGAAGAGGCCTGTGTTGTGTTTATTAAAGTCACTGAAACGGGGCTTCGTGCGCAGGGGCGTAAGGGAAAACTGGGCTCTGGGGCGGAGGAGGCCGCTAGTCTTTGAAGAGCCTGTCCCCTTTTCTCCTATTCATTCCGAGCGATCTAATTACCGCCGTAAAAATGGCCGCGGCTATCGGCCAGCGCCCGCCGCGACAGCAGTGCCATTGTTGTTGGGTCTTTCATCCCCTCTTCTCACAAACCGCTTAATTTTATTACTGATTAATTTTATTACGGACTTCACAAATGAGGCCTGCTAATCGGGAGGAGGCATATGCTCTCGGGAAGACCAATAGAACGGAGGTGTGTCGGTGCTGCACTAGCGATACGTCACTGAACTGGAGCTGGAGCCCTGTTGCCTGGTCCTAGCCCTTTCAACCCTCTCTCTCGTTGAGGCTCCGCTTGAATTTATTCACTGGTCAAATCCTCCAATAATAAAAACAAAAACCATTTAGCTCCATTCAAAGACAGAATCCTTCCACTCCAAAATGGCCCCGGCTTTGGCTAAAAATTAACATGAAAATGATGACAATGACGGCAATGCCAGCAGAGATAGAAAATGGCCCTCATAATTAAGCTGAGCTGCAAAACAGAGGGAAGCCAGCAGGGGTGGAGAAGAAAATATGAAAACACACGGAGAGAGAGAGAGAGAGAGAGAAAGAAAGAGAGAAAGAAAGAGAGACAGACAGAGAGAGAGAGATAAAGAAAAAGAGACAGAGAGAGAAATAGATAGAAAGAGAAAAAGAGATGAAAGAAAGAAAGAGAATGAGAGTTTGAGAAGGTTTACTAAAGGGAGAAGGGAGGAAGAGCAGTGGAGAGGGGGAGAGGGCAGAGAAACGGGACGGGCAGGAGATGTAAAGGAAGAGAAAGAGAGAGAGAGAGAGAGAGAGAGAGAAAGAGGAGGGCGAGAGGGAGGAAGAGGTACTCACTGGTGCAGGAGGCTTCGGGCAGATCGGACACAGCGCGGTGGTAGCCCGGGCGACAGACGCACAACGCCGACCCCCCGACGGCTGAGTGGCTGAACTCGGGACACGGCCGGCACAGGCCCGCGCCCGGCCCCGACTTGAACTGGCCCACGGGGCAGGCTGTGGGGACGGACAGGAGGAAGGTTTGCTCACATCGCAGCGCATTTACACATCCCAGTGCAAAGAGCTCCGGAGCCAACACACACACACAGATGCGCCAAAGAGCGCAATCACCTATTCATCACTGCCAAAGAACATAAACACCGCACAGAAGACCTCGGCGGATTCACCTCTCCTTCCAGACTCACAAAGACAGCAGCTTTTCAACAACGTAAACACACATTAATCACGTCTTTTCATTTGGAGCTTTCTCCCCCCATCCAGTTAAATAAGTGATGTTATTATTAATGTGTAGGCCACTTGTGTATTAAAAGTTTCTGTGTTTTAACTCTGCCTTATAAACTACTCTCACACACGGACCTCGGAATCACCAGGTGTCCTGGAAATAGAGGTTAGCCTCATTCGTCTGAGGTGGTTTTCATGCATTTAAAATCGGAATGGGAATTACACGATTACTGTTAATACAAACTTTAAACGAATGTTTCTTTAACATTATCCGGCAGGTAACACTGAATGGCTTAGCACAACGCTTGCACAACAACTGCATTCAAAGCTCTCTAATCAGACAACGTGGCCTCTATAAGCAAGCCCAACACAACCCAGAACTCCTCAGATTCTCCAGAGAACTTGTTCTTACAGAGAAACAATAGCATTTACCCTCCAAAAGACCATACCCTTAAAAGGACAACTACAATGATACTGGCCCACATACTACTGGGGAAATGTATGGGTTAGAACAGGCAGCAGGCATTACTAAGATCCTGTTTGTGGTCACATTGTTTTAAAAAAATGACAGTATTGCTGGTCCATTACTTGCACCGTCTCCAAATGTATCAAGTAAAACAATAAAGGTGTGATCTCTGCGAGACAGGAAGTTCCACGTCGGCATAAAAAAACAAAACCAAAGAAACATCATAATCTGTGAATGCGATGACATCATTACAGCTCAAGCAGACCTTCCTTTCCCAGCCGGTATAAATAGCACGCTCTTTGTTTCGAAGGCTTAAACAAATAAAAAAACTATCTACTGGCCATAACTCTCTCTCATTTGTGTCCACGCACAACAAATTCCAAACTAATAAGCATCAGGTGGACTACAGTCAACTGGCAGAGGGTTCCACAGAGAAAGTGCGCTGACCGGCCGAACAACTGCGGCCCTTCAGCGCGGCTACCGAGGCTAGTCTATATATAGACCGAGGAGACGCGGAACAACATCAGCACTGAGGAGTGGGGCTAATACACACTTACCGACTGGGCACCAAAATACACCGCGACTGCTGGGAGAAAGGTTTATGGTGTATGTACACATGCCTACTGACCGATGGGACATTCAAGCGCATTTAGACTTTTACAGAGAGAGCAGTGTATACCGTTCAGCTTAAACAAGGCTGGGTGGCTGAGCCTGTGGCGCGTTAAAACTTTAAGAGGGGGGGAGACATTTATAATGTTTATGTCCTAAGTGATGGCATGGCCACGCTTGCAGAAAGGGGTTTAGACAAGCTCGTAAAGCCGAAATGGAGGCGATAGCATATTAATGCCACATGGAGGGAGGGAAAGGAAGAGGATCTTACACCTCATACTCATGTATAGCTATATCAGGAAATAATGATGATGATTATTATTATTATTATTATTATTATTACTATTATGAAGGTGATACACACTATGTGCTCAAGATGTTCAAAATAGTGCATTGCGACCTTATCATTCATATATTAAGAATTGTGTTTGTGTTTTATGTTAAACTCCCAAATGACATTTTGTAATTACTAAAATTGAGTATTTAAAACATTTACAACTGAGGTCTCCATTATAAAAGAGAATTGGAAATAGAAAGAGCAAATAAAAAAGAAAAAAGAAATTGCTCTAAAAAAGGTATTTTAGTCATTATTATTTTAGTCATTATACTATTACAGCTGAAACGGTACCATTCTTGGTAAACAATATAAAATCATGATTCCTTTCCCGGTTAGAACACTTTTTATACGTTTTTTTTTTGCATTAGCATTAACAGAATATTCTTATTATTCTTCTTATTATTATTATTCATCTCACTGGCATTGCAATAAACTTGATTTAATTTAATAAGTATAATAATGAAGGAAAATAATATTGTACTTATTTAATACATGGTTGTGCAATTGTTACACTGGCTACTTCCCCAAACACAAAAGCTATGGAAATATATAGAACTCTATATAGGACACGGCAGCACAGAAACTTGAATGTAAATTTGAATGAGAGAGAGAGTGAGTTGGTCCCATTATCCTAAACCCAAAACTGGAATGCAGGCCTATAGTGACCCTTTTACTCTACTAGCGGGAGAGAGAGAGGGGTGGGAGATGGGGTGGGGGTGGGGGGAAGGGGCCGAAGAGACTGACCCTCCCAGCACACAAGAGCACAATGGGGCGTGCACAAAAGAGCGCAGCAATTAGCGCAAACAGAGTCAACCACCTGCCGCGATGAGTGTGTGCGAGTCTGTGCGTGTGTGTGTGTTTGGGGGTGGGGGGTTGGGACGGTGGGGAGGAAGAGAAAGTGTGCATGCGGGTCAGTGTGGGAAACATTTATGGGCCTTGAAGGCCTTGGCCCACATTAAAATGATTTGCACAGCCTTTCGGAGGGTCTGTGTTGACCTGCTGAGCTTCAAAGCGCCTGACAGCCCGGGCTAGCAACTGGTGTCCTGTCAGTGAGGCATGCTGAACGGGCGATCTGGTGACATGAGCGAGCGAGAGCGCACTAACAACATCAAAAACACAATGCGCTCTCCGTTATTATCTTATCGTTGTTTTCTTAATATTTATATCATTATCGCTGTTTTTATACTCTTTTATCATTGTTATTTTTGGTTGGCATCCAAGGATACACACGGAGATGTAGAAGGCAGAATTGCACTGTGATAGCTTGTGTATTTGTTGGCCGTACTGTGTTGTCAGCCCTTTGTGAGGTTTGGTAGTAAAGTAATCTAGATGGGATAGGATGGGGGAGAGGGGACTCGCGTGTCTGTGTGTGGCGGGGGCAGAGAATTACAGCGGGCTGTATCCGTTAACGTGTGCGGGGGAGCGGTCTTCGAGCCGGTCGGTGTGTCGCTCCCCGATGCTTTCCATGCCAGTGTTACTGTGCGTGTCTGTGTGCTTGCAGATCACGAGAGAACGTGTGTGAATGCGGATCTAGAAACATCCACTCATATCTCCCCAAGTGTCATTCCAAATGTGTCTCTGTGTGCTATGGCTATACATTTCCCCCTTTTTTATATTCTCTGTCCACTTCTTCCCTCTCTCTCTCTCTCTCTCTCTCTCTCTCTCTGTAAAACAGGCCTCTCTCTGTTTCCCTGTTCCCCCTTCCCCCTTATCCTCTCTCTCTTTCCCTCTCTCTCTGTCCCTCAGTGACTGTATCAGCCACCAGTCCTCTCTTGGCAAATAACGAGGGAAAACAAGCAATCTGGATCCAATATACCCAGCATTCCCCTTCAAAACGCATTACCGATTTTAATAGGCTAATCTGATTGAAGTCTTGAGCACGGCGCAGTAAAAAAATTTAACAAGTAAATACGCTGCCCTTCAACCGACGTCCCAAACATCCTTCCTTTCTTTGCGTTCTGTGTGACTCAGGTCTCGTCATTCTGGTGGATGTGAAACAGCTGTTGTTTTTTTGGGACAGGAGGGGGCGGGGGTACAGGGCCGCCCCACGCCCGCTGCCCTTGTTCCCTTGCGGTAGCTCGCTGGGAAACCTGCACGGAAGCCCAGTGCTATCACATCACACCCAGCACAATACCTGAGAGCCCTTAATGCCCGCGCTGGGATTGGGTGGGGCGGGATTGTGGGTAACACGAGCCGCCGGGGAAGCGCACACCCTTTCCGCGAAGATCCCGAGTCCGCCCCCTCTTTTTTTGTTTTCCCCCACTCCTTCCCTCACCTCCCTCCCTCTCTGCCTCTCCTTTGATGTGGCGAAGGGTAGCCGTTTTGGGCAGGATGGCCTCACCTTTCCCTCGCTCTCCCCCTTTTTCCGTCCGCAGGTGTGTTAATGACCATTTTGGCCCCTCCACGGCCAGCTTCAGAGGCCCGACAGCTGACCCCACGTGACCCCTCTCGCTCCTCCGGCCCCCTCCCCTCTCCGTCCCCTCCTCCTCCTCATTGTCTCATTGTTTTTCCCCCGGCTCGCAGCGCGGCCCGCTAAACCCTTCTTTCTCTCGCAGGTCTTAACCTCTCCGTTCAGAAGAGCACCTCCAGATTTAGGGGCCGAGTGACCAGATGTTCATCGGCTGGTGCCTCCTCCCACCGTGTCCGACCACAAGGCACTACCTTGTGTTGAGGAGGGGCCGGGGGTACTGTGCACTTTCATTTGAACCGATAGTTCTCCATATATTAAATGCTTAAGAAACAAAACGTTGGAAGTAGACGGTCCTGTTCGTTGAGTTTCTTAATTCATTATTAAAACATAACCCTGTTATCTGATCGCATTTTTCCTTCAACGAAATGACACAAACGTGTAACTTAAACCGGCTGCATGCTAGCTGGACCGCTAACAAGCAAAACAACCAACCAACGCACGACGGTGCTTAGGGGCCTTTGACCATTTATAAAATTAAAAACAGCAAAGCTATTTAGCGGTTTTAATGATGAGGGATGCAGAGTCAACCGAATCAAAGCTTGCTTGTCTAAAGTGACCTGGTTGCAGCAGACTACATTCTCTTGTAACAGAGCGCAAGGAATTTGTTATATGAAAAGAGCAGAAACAAAGAGGTTGCAAGGGGAAACATACATCAGATATGCGTGGAAAGTGCCAGACTGTAGTGACAAGCGCATGTTAAATGAGTCTCTTGCGCGCTGTATTTAATGCTTACAGTGAGGGTATTTAGATGATAAATAAAAATAAAAAAACAGACTAAATGATAGTGTGTGAAAGCAGAGACACAAGTACACCTGGACTTCTGTACATCCTAGGTACACTGCGTGAGCTCCTCATGGCCTCGTATGCCAAAAGTCTCATTATTTTATGGTCAATGGAATTTTCGCACACACACAACCACACACACACACACACACACACACACACACACACACACACAACCCCCACACACACAAAGACACACACACACACACACACACACGCACACACGCAGGCACGCACACATGCATGCACACATGCACACACGTGCATGCACTCACTCTCTAATTATTCTCTAATTATACACACTAATTATTTTATGGTCAATGGAATTTTCACACACACACTCACACACACAAACCCCCCACACACACACACACACACACACACACACACACCCATACACAGACACACACACAGACACAACCCCCCACACACAGACACACACACACAGACACACACACACACACACACACACGGTACTGTGCACTACAAGACGTGTTGAATTTTCCACACCGTCATTAGAGCTGCTTCCTGATTCCTACTCTTCTAGGGTATAAATCCATTCAGTGCTAAAGGACCAGCTCACGGACAGACCCGCCCCAAAATCTCTTGAGCTACACAAATTCGGTTCTGACACAATGTCCTAATTGCAGCTACCATAGCTGAATTTTTGGGAGTTCTGCTCGAGGACAGCTGAAATATAGTTCCATAGAGGAAAACCCCCACGTACAAAAACAGCATTCCTCAGGGAGCCCGGCTGAGGTAAAACGATAAGGTAAAACAACACTTGAATATCATTTATCAGAATGATGGGTATTTACATTTGAAGATGCACAGTTTAAAGCTATTCATCTTCGTAGCATGCTCATAAAGTCATAAAAGAGGTGGGTGAATTTGGACGGTGAGGTAAGTTTGCTGGCGCATTACAGTTTAATGTGTTTTTCAACATTTCTCGTTCACATAAGCTAGGTAAATGACATTAAATATCCTGTTGTTCTGAACAGGTTGGACTGTAAAGTCATGTCTTGCTTGTAAAAAAAATGCCTTACACACATTCCACCGCATGCTTAGTTGGCACCCCCTGGGGAGGGGTACATTAAAGATCATGAAAAGACGGGGTCAAGTTGAAATATTTGCGTACTGCCTCTGGGATATATCTGAAAGAATAGGGTGAGATATAAAATATCCTCCCCCCCCAACCCTCTCCTTCTCTTTCTCTCATGCACACTTTTCCCCCCTCTTTCTCTCTCGCACACTCTAGAGAAAGCACATCTATCCGTCTCTTGCCCTAACAACCCCCTTCACTTAATAAGGCCCAGCATGGAACAGAGTGTTACACTGTGTGTCTGCCTGGATATATTTATCTATTCATACCCTGCGAGAAAGGGCGTGTTTGAGGCAGCTTGCTTTGGTGCCTGCTTGTGAGAGTGGAACGAGGATGTGTGTGTGTGTGTATGTGTGTGTGTGTGTGTTGTTTCGGTTTGAATGTGTCTTTCTGAATGTATAGGTATAGGTTCTCACTGTCTTGGGTGTGTGTGTGTATGTGTGTGTATGTGTGTGTGTGTGTGTGTGTGTGTGTGTGTGTTTGTATGTGTGAATGTATGTATGTGTGTGTGTGTGTGTGTGTGTGTGTATATGTATGCATGTATGTATGTGTGTGTGTGTGTGTGTGTGTGTGTGTGTGTGTGTGTGTGTGTGTGCGTGTGTGCGATTTGCTCCGCTGCCACCGAAAGCTCTTTCACACAGAAACGATTTCAAAAGCTGCTGCAGATCCAACCGGGATCAACCCGCTCCTTCCAGCCACACAACTGCCAACCCCACCTTCCCCGAGTGACCGCAGCCCAGCTATCCTTCTCTTCCGTACGACGCCAATCTACCCCCGCGTGCTAACGATAACATCCTCGTTCCTCCGCCCGCGACCCCGCCCAAACGGGCCCGCTCTCCCCTCTCACCTCGGCAGCGGATGTCGGTGTCGACGGGCTCGTAGCCGGGCGTGCAGGCGCAGCTGGTGGCGGGGTGACCCACCCACTGGCCGTCCTCGCCGCAGAACATGTGGGGTGGCGGGGGCTGGGCGCCGGGCTGCTCGGCGTGCTCCACGCAGCTGCCCTGGGCCTGCTGCACCAGCGTGTGCGGCACCGTCTCGGGGAAGTAGGAGAAGGCGCGCGTCAGCGCCGGGCACTTCTTGAAGAACACGCGCACCGACAGCAGGGCCATGCAGGCGCCCTGCGCCTGGAACGCCAGGTAGAAGCCCCGCTTGGTCAGCGGGCCCAGGCGCAGGGTCTTGATGTTGGACTTGCGCTCGCCGCCCTTGCGCAGGAGGAAGTCCGCCGCCACCGTGTCCACCTGGCGGGGGGGGGGGGGGGAGGGAGCAAAAGAGGAGGATAGAGCGGAGGAGAAGTGGAGAAGAGAGGAGAATAGAGGAGAGGGGAGAGAGGGGGAAAGGGGGAAGGAGAGGAGGATAGAACAGAGGAGAGGAAGAGAAGAGAGGAGAATAGAGGAGAGGGAAGAGAGGGGGGAAAGGGGGAAGGAGAGGAGGATAGAGCGGAGGAGAGGAGAAGAGAAGAGAGGAGAATAGAGGAGGTAAGAGGAGAGCGTGGCCTTAAGCAATGCTCAAACTCTATGCGATTTCAAACTAATTTCATGTAAGGATTTGTTTGTTTAGCAGACACACGTGCTGTGTTACAGATTTACATATTTCAGTTTTATATACAGATTTACATATTGTCAGATGACTTCTGCGGTTATTGAGCCACGGAGAGGAGGGTTTTTCGTCTTTGCCCTCATGGCTTTAGGCACAAATTATTCATAATTCAGTAAGCTAATTTGCTGTAAAATGGAAACCATATATTATTAATACACATTCATACACAAGCATGGTTCGCTTAAAAAATGTAAAAAAAGTTTTAACCTAATAAAAATAGGTTTTCAGGTGTGGTGACGTGGACTGAGATCTGAAGCAGTGAGGATGATCAAATCAAATACTTGATCGCTCAAATATCTTACCATGAGATCTGTAACTTATACAGATCAGTCCAATAGCTTACTTAGGTCAGTATTTAAATACTTTTAATTAGAAAAAGTGAAAGAATATTTCAGTTTCAATCTTTCTCATCAACGTAGAAGAATCTAGACAACCCTCGTATAAAACAAGAGATAATGTTGATATTTTGATTTTCCATACAGTGCGTGGAGGGAAACAGGGTTCAATTTGAATACTTCATCTTGGGAGTTCTGGAATATTTGAATTGCAAATGAATTGTAAAACAAATTCCCAGTGTCTAGAATCACTGTTCATACACAGCTGCTGAGTGAGGCATGGACAGACCGATGGACACTGAGATGAGCGTTGGCTCGTTACCCGGAGGAAGGGCAGCAGACTCGTGGGCGAGGGCGAATTGTGATAAATAGAGGGTATAATCGGCAACCAAATTGGGAGAAAAACGGGAAACTATAAATATATATTTTTTTAAACACACACTTTTTATTTCCAAATCCGGGAGGACACGGCACACGTCCGTAAGGTCGGGAGTTGGGCCGATTTTCCGGAAGCCTCCCGGCGATAATCGGGAGGGTCAGTGTGTCTGGGCGCGGCGGGACTCACCTTGGTGTAGGGGTTCTCCATCCAGGGCGGGTGCGTGGCTGTGGCCTCGTCTGAGTCGGCCTGGTAGTAGAAGAGGTTGAAGGTCTCCTTGCAGCTGCGGTGGTGCGACGGCAGCGAGGAGCACTCCATCATGGTGAAGCGCAGCTCAGCGTAGACCTGCGTGGCGCCGCGCCGCGGGATCAGCGTGCTGCGCAGCCAGTGGTTCCCCGAGCTGTCCGCCGGGCACACCTGGTACGTCCGCACGATGTTGCTCTCCTCGTCGAATCCGCTCACCTCCTCCCACTGAGGGGGCGGGGGGCGTGGGGGGGGAGGAGGAGACGGGCAGAGAGAGGAGGGGAACATTATACACTAACGAGAGGAGCAAAGTTTTAGACCAAAAAACCTATGTGCCCTATAGCAGTGTAATATACTATATGTATATGTCTGTGTGTGTATATATATACACACATATATACATTAGTCTAAAATTAAGAAACCTTTAGACTAATGTGTATATAGTATATTCATTACCGGTCAAAGGTTTTACAACACCCCCAATTTACTGAAATTTAAGCAGTTCAAGTCCAATGAATAACCTGAAATGGTGCAAAGGTAAGCGGTAAACTGCCAGAGTTTACCAAAAACTGAAAAATAATGATTTTTTTTGGCAGTGAGTAGTTTCCAACACCATCAAAAGGCACTTGGAAACTGGAGGAAACTCTGACGGGAAGAGGTCTGGCAGACCCAAAGCCACAACAAAATCAGAAGACAAGTTTCTGAGAGACAACAGCTTGTGTGATAGGCGGCTCACAAGACAACAGATCAAGCACAGCTTAGCACTGGTTGAAGTAAGGGAAGTCTCAGTTTCAACTGTGAAGAGAAGACTTTGAGCTGCGGGTTTGACAGGTTGAGTGGCAGTAAGAAATCCATTGCTAAAATGGCAAAAAAAAAAAAAGAGGCTTGCCTGGGCCATGAAGCACCACCAGTGGACTACTGAAGACTGGAAGAAGGTCTTATGGACCGATTAATCAAAATTAGAAATCTTGAAATTTTGAAAGGTTTTTGTAGGCCGTCGAGTAGGCGAAAGGATGGTTCCTCAGTGTGTGACACCAACTGTCAAACATGGAGGAGGAAGCGTGATGGTCTGGGGCTCTTTTGCTGGATCGAGAGTCGGCGACTTGCACAGAGTGATTGTTGTTAACCCCTTACTTGTTCCCTGAAAAGGGCCTTATTTTATAACTCTGAAAGTTACATAATTTTTCAGTTTTTGGTAACCTCTGGCAGTTTACCGCATACCCCTGTACCATTTCAGGTTATTCACTGGACTTGAACTGCTTAAATTTCTGTAAAAAATGGAAAATGGGCATGTAGTGGCTATTTTTAATGGTAAAAAACAACAAAAAGGTTTCCTGTCTCATAACAGCCACTGATGCACAGTTCCGAAGTATGCTTGTTCTAAAACTTTTAGTAGTGTGTATATATGTATACACATATACATATACATACAGTATATTATAATACCATAGGGGATATAGGTTTGGTGGGAAAGAAGAATGTGTGAGATAATCTTCACTGTGAGGAAGCAGGAGGATAACTCAGATCGGAGACGCACCAAAGCAAACAAACTAGAGAGGAGCATCCGACAGAGAGGGAGATGAAGAGGAAGAGGAAAAGGAGGGGACGGCAGTGTGGAATGCACCTCCGGGTCTGACTGGGGGAAGATGGTCCACTTCAGGTCTGACGTCTCCAGCTTCGTGTTCAACAGGACTTCTGCGTGAGAGAAACAGAGGTGGGCTTAGAGCGCAGCGAGAGAACGGCAAAGCGCGGAGCGGCACGGCGTGGCGCGACCGACTTCAGGACTGAATCGTGCAACTCGGTCCCCCTCGCTTCACGAGTGTGTCCCTCTCAGTTTGAGCGACCGTGTGCGAGAGAGCGACGTAAAGCCGGCGCCGACGCTCCACCGTGGAGGTTGCCTGCACGCAGCGAGGCGTGTCACCGCGGGGACTTGTACCGTAAGCCCACCGGCTGACAGCCTCGGCTGCTTCTCCTCTCTCTCCCGCCCTCACTCCTCCGTCTCCCCGTTCCCTCGCTTTAAAAATAACCTGCCGAGAAACCCTCAACATCCCAGGAGGGGAGGAAGAAAAAGAGAAGGACAGGGGCTAAAGGCTGGAGCCGTGATCAGCTTGAATTCCACCTCTGCCACGCAGTTAAAACAGAGAGTAGTCTACACACAACACGCACATATATATAGAGAGAATACACACACCATGGAGACACAAAGAACACACACACACAATATACAGATGCAGAGAGTATACAACTGTGGACAGAGAGTCCATACATTATACACAAGAGAGACACAGAGAGTACACACGCACATGCACACACGCACACACGCACGCACAGGCACGCACACACACGTAAGCATGCACCCTGCTGTCCAAGCTCTGATTTTAAATGAATTGGGTTTCTGTAATCTCTGGCCCATGGCCCCGGGCACTCTCTCCATCACTGCTGGCGGTTCAATAGCAGCCAGAGAAATTCTGCTTTTTCCCCCTCTGATTGAGTCGTTCGATATAAAACAGTGGCGTAACTGGAAGACTGTGTAAATGTCACGGACAAGCGGAATTGAAATGAATCGAATAAAAGCTTTGAAATAAGCTACTCCACGGCAACTCGCAGTAGGATGTGCACAGTGCCCCTTTAAAGTCTAACACCCCGTGTCAAAAATGTCACCTCTTGTTGCCTTGCAGCCTGAAATTAAAACATATTAAATCAGACCGTTTTCCACTTTTATTTCCACATTTTACCCTACAACTTCCAAGTGGAAAAAAATTAATTGCAGGATTTGGATTGATAAGTCTACACCCCCCACTGAGTTAGTATTTGGTAGAAGCACCATTTGCTTGGAATACAGCCAGGAGTCTGTTTAGATATCTCTACCAGCTTTGCACAATGTTTGCCCATTCCTCCTTACAGAACTGTTGAAGCTCAGTCAGATTGTGTGGGGCGTGTCGATGGACTGCGCTCTTCAAGTCATTCCACAGGTTTTCAATAGGATTTAGGTCAGGGCTCTGACTAGGCCACACAAGGACATTCAACTTTTAGTTTTTTACCCACTCCACCGTTGTTTTCATTTAATTTCAGGCTGTAAGGCAAGAAAAGGTGAACGTTTTGAGACAGAGTGCAGACTTTAAAGGGGCACTGTACATATATTTATTTTGCATCATAATGTATCATTATTTATTCATTCACTGTTTGGGATTTATATATGAATTTAAAAAGAATTCATAAATAATGATGCATTCATTATATATATATATATATATTAGTAAATAAATAAACATTGCACACATGGGGGCCCATTGATTATAAATGGAGGTAGGTGCCAGACTCACAGGTGAAACATCTGGAATGAACCCCGGGCCTCCCAGCTGAGCCTCCTAACGCACAACTGTCCAGAGCTCCAATTGCCACTCAGCCGTGCTCATCTCGCTCCATCAAGAAAGCCATTCAGACATAAATACAAGCCCTGGCCTTGAGAGCACCCCTCCGTAACACAGACCTCCTCTCTCCACATCTCCCCCAACCCCCCCTCCGGCCCAGCCTGGGCTTTCTGTTACAAAGTCGCCATGCCGATGACCTCATCAAACGGCCGGGTCGTTCCCCTCGCTGCGACTGTGGGAATGAATGTTGTGACTGTTTTCGACTCATCTCCCTCCTCTTGGCCCTCCGCCTCCGTCCTCCCTCCCTTCGCCTTTGTGAAACTCCCAGCGCTTTTGCCAGTCCCGACCCTCTCTCCCTCTTTCTCTCCCTCCCTCCCTCTCTCTCTCCATCCTTGCTCCCTCAGTGCCCGCTCACTCTCCCCTGTGTGGAGAGAGAGGGGACAGGCTGCACAGAGCTGATAATCACAATCCAGCGTGGGGGGAATAAAGGGATCAGCTCACCGGGGGCGAGGGGGCGAGGGAGCGCACGAGGGAAGGAAAACAGATAGAGAAAGAAAGGAAGGAGGGGGAAAAACGAGCCAGGTATCACTCCGTCTGCCCCGAGGAGGGGAGGGAAACAAAAATCAAGAGGAGGAGGAACGTGGAGGGAAGGAGACAGAAAGGAGAAAAAGGAAAGAGGGGAGAAAGTCGTTTAAAAAAGCAGGAGGTGAGCAGGAGGGCCGTGGAGAGAGGGGGGGGGGCAGACAAATAAAATTAATTTCAGGGCGGCCGAGATGAGAGGCTGTTTGTTCATGTTTAATTAATGGCCGCCTTGTTTACTGCGCTCTTTCCCATTTATGTTACGTTCCATTTCAGCGCCGCGCCGTTTTAAGAGCCCTGGCAAGGCCACGGCACTCGCCGTTCGCCTGTAAATCTGAATTTGGAAAGGACAGGAGGAGAGGGGGAGAGAGGGTGCAGCAGGAAGACGAGAGGGACGGGAGAAACGGCAAGGGGGAAAGAGAGAAGAGAGGAGAGGAAGAGAAGAGCAGCACAGGGAGGGAAGGCGATACCGATGTGGAAAGGAGCAGAGATGAATGAGCCGGTGGGGATGCGTTTGAGGAGAAGGAAGAGTGCGGGGGTTGAGAGAGATGTCTCTCTGATGGAAACTCCACAGCAGGCCAGTGTGTGCTTGCTCCTCGTGCGGTTAGGGAAACAAATAACCAGGGGGTCTTAACTGTACTGCATAGCTGACTAAAGCACAAGCACAGACACATGCATATAAATACACACACAGTCTCACGCACACGCACACACACACACGCACACATGCACACAAACAGACACATATACACATATATACACACACAAACACACACACTAAGGTTTGCCCCTAGGCTTTGTTTACCCTGGACTATTTCAGTGAACCCTAGAAAACCCCCTTTGATAAAGATAGAACGGTGTGCTGAACTCTTGCAGAATGTACATTTTTTGTGTGTGTGTGTGTGTGTGTGTGAGAGATTACATGTGTGAGATTGTGTATGTGAGTATATTTGTGTGTAATAATGCTGGCCTCCTACGATTCTGACTGGCTCTATCATTAAGTTTATGAGTCAAGCTACGTGTGTGCTCACATGCGTGCATGCGTGTGCGTACAGGCGTTGCTACGGAGCATCCCATAATAAACATGGGTTTCCATTGAGGGAGAAGCAGCGGGGGCTGACTCCGGGCAGCACCGTCAGTCTGAGCTCACCGTCTACCTGCATGCCACAACTTCACCACGGCCATTACCGCACGGGAGTGCGCAAACACACATACGCACACACACATACCTGGAGTAACTGCGCTGACACCGGGTCTGACTGGGTCACACGGCCAATGTGGCCAACGGGGTTTATTTATACGGGTACAACCACGTGATCACCTTTACCTGACGAAGACCATTTCTCTGGTGCAAACGCGGTCTGCACTGGCACATTAAATCACGTTGGGAGCAATCGAACAGTGTGCGGGCGCTCCTTTGCTTTTTTTTCCCCCCCACACGGCCAACAAGCACCAGCCCAGACAGGCCAAGTGGCTTTGCCGCCGTTTGACCGAGCTTGTTCGGGGGCGCAGATACTCAAGGGAAGAGCGGCTGTATGACACACACACAAGCACGTTTTAAACAGGGCCTCCCTGCCGCATGCTTAACGGCGGTGATGTCATCCTGCCCTGCCAGACCGGGGGTGACAGAGAACAGAGATCTCAGCATAGTGGGGAGTCCGGGCCGGGCTTAAACCTCGCACGGCCTCTTCGTTGGCACGCCGACACCACTGTGCTCTGTGACTCATGCCTCCAGTCCCCTAAGCTCACTTCTGCTGACACCACTTGGAGGGCTCTCAGCGGTCTTCAGGAACATTAGGGCAAATGGCAAATGACACTCGACAACAATTCACTCTGACAATCATACATGGCTACACACACACTCACACACACACACACACTAACAGAGGCACACACATACACACACACACACACTAACAGACACAACTGACAATGAACCCATACATACACACACACACACACACACACACACACACACACACACACACACACACACACACATACATACACACGCACACATACATACGCACACACACACACACACACACACATACACACACACACACACACACACACACACACACACACACACACACACACACAAATACACAAACACAAATAGTCTCACTTTTTATACAGTAAAAAGTGACCCCTTGTAAATCATACGGAGACCCCGCCAGCTGAGCAGCGTCAGCTCGCAGCCTGCTTCCCCCTAAATTACAGAGCGATGACTTCTTCACTTTCCTCCAACTCGTCTCCCTTCCTCTCTGTTTTCCTGCCCGTGCCTCTCCGGCTCTGGAGCGGAACGGGGAAATTACAGCTCTGCTTGCCAGAGACCCACGCGGGGCTGTAATTAGACTTGTCGTTTAATTAGGGGGAACAGAGAGTGCCAATTAGACACGACCCGCTCCGGGGTGGGAGTGAGGGTGTGGGACAGAGAGAGAGAGAGAGAGAGAGAGAGAGAGAGACGGGGCGGGAGAAGAGATAGAGCGACGGGAGAGAGGACGGGAGCAAGGGTGAAGCGCTAAGGTGAGGGGGGTTGAAGAGGAAAAAGGCGGGAGACGGACAGGAAGTGTTTAGAGAGCGATAGGACATAAATTGAGGAGAGAGGGAGAGCACGGGGTGAAAGAGTGAGGGATGAATGCCAGTTAGAGAGAGACAGGGGGCAACATGAGGTGGGGAGAGAGAGAGAGGGAGGGAGGGAGGGAGGGAGGGGGAAGGAGTAGAGAAGAGAGTGAGAAAAAGAGGGGAAGAGAGGAGGGAAGAGAGCGAGGGGAAGAGGAGTCAGCAGAGCGTGGCAGACTGAAATTTTGCTGGTTCTCACACTTAACTGTAGCCCTGACCCAGTGACCCCCCTGAGCAACAGACACACACTACGCACCATATGCCTTCCACACACACACACACACACTTGAATAATTCTCACACTTAACTGCAGCCCTGATCCCGCTGACATTCCCCAAGCACACACACGCAGGCCCTCCGCACCAGACCCTTGCCACACACAAACACAGACACACACATGTCTAAATTGAGCCAGTACAACCCACCCACACACACACACACACACAAAGAAAAAAGGAAGCACCACCACAGACAAAGCAAAAAAGCATTGGAACAACAAAACTGTGCTCTGTGGCTCCGCTGTGCAGTATCCACCCACAAAACGAGGCGGAGTGAGGCGAGGAGTGTACGGAAAAACTAAATACATTAATTTAATTAAAAAGCCGACAAATAAATATGATATCTTCACTGAAGCCTAAAAGTACATCGTCTTGTAGTAGCAGCTCTGAGGAATGTTTCTCCTTTAAAAAAGATCCTTAACGGCAATCCTCTCGGTTATCAGTCCGATAAAAGGGCGATAAAACAAAGCCTGGCTCTTAAATCCTGTGTGTGAAAAGCGAGCAGGCGGTGAGGTGTGTCTGTGTGTGAGAGCACGGGGGGGGCGGGGGGGTCTGTCCGTGTGAGAGAGCTTGCCCTGAGAGCCTCTGAGATTAGGCGGTGCAGATTAACACTAATCCCTCTCTCTGCCCTCCCTCTCGGCCTGTTCCTGGGTTTGCAGCCGGGCCGGGGGGGTGGGAGCTGAGAGCGGTCCGGACCACGGGTCGGGTGGGTCTTCACGATCGCTATTCTCCAGACCCGCTGAAGCGCAAAACCGCGGGTCAAGTGGTCTCCCAGCCGACGCACCGCGTTCAGTGTCACAAGTGCTGGGTACTGGGTTTTTTTTCTCCTTTTTACTTTCTTATCTTATATCACACTTTCGCTCCGCGGTCGTATGGACCGGAACTGGTCCAACACTGAGATAGGAGGCCTGAAGCATGACCATAGATGAATAAGGGTTGAGGCGCGCTGGGTGGACCGGAGCCCTGTGCCTGATATCTGACCACTAGGCCTTGTGCCTCTATAACCACTGAACATTTACCACCAACTCAGAAGAGTTTATTATTTTTATGACCACTCTCCCGTCGGTTCGGTGTTCTGCCAATTTGCTGTTTGGTTGTCTAGCTCTACAGCATGAAAGGCATCTGATCTGACACACACACACACACACACACACACACACACACACACAGACGCATAAGAGTTTTCCCCAAAACCCTGTTTGGATTTACGGGCTTAAAAAGTCGTCAGCAGGCGAGGGAAACGGAGAGAGGCTTTCGTCCTTCTTAGGCTCTCCCCGAATTCGCAGGACACAGCTAGTGCTGTGCGCTCTAATCCTCGAGAGAAGCGCGTCTCAAAAAATGTCTTTATGCGTCGCTGGTAACATAAGATATTGAACTCTGCAAGGAATTATGTTTCCCTCAAAGCCCAATTAAGGAGAGCTCGGCTGGAGCACGAAAGCAGACGGCGGATTGAGGACCAACGCTGGAACGTTTTCGAAGATCAAGAAACTTAGCTGTTTATACCCCCGAAAAAAAGAAAAAAAAGGCAGCTCCGCAGATGGCATGTGACCGACTTTCATCTTGATTAAAACAGTGTGCGGACGAAGGATGTGGTGTTGGGTAGGGTGGGTTAGGCTTTGAGAGCGGGGGGGGGGAGGGAGGGAGGAGAGGGAATGGGAGTTTATCGGGACTGGAGGAAAAATTCAAATTAAAGATTTTTTTTTTTTTTTACTTTTCAAAGTTGTTCTTTCACCATCATTTCATGGTTTAATGGGGGATCAGCGTCAATTAAGCAATTAGTGCGAGGGCGCTAGATTACACATGAATGGGGGACTGTCTGGCTCCCTAATTGAGCCTCATCATAATTAAGCCCGCATAACGAGTCTGGCTGTGTGATTCGGTGACTCGATGGAAAGTCTGAGCCAAGGCTGTCCGCCGTAACACCCCCGACTGTACGTCTGAACGTTCCTTTCTCTCCTCTCCTCCTCCTCCTCTTTTTGCCTTCCGTTTCGGCGGCCTCTCTTCAATCTTTTCCTTGAACTCTGGCGGTGGGTCTGAGCCGCGTTCTGACCTCTGGAGCCCTGGGGCCGTATGTACAAAGATTCTAAGAGTAGGAGTGCTGGTCTAGGATCAGGTTTCCCCTGTCCATATCCACACCATATCCACTGTGAGCTAAAAGGCTAAACTGATCCTAGATCAGCACTCCTACTCTTAGAATCTTTGTAGATATGGGCCCTGCTCTCCTGCTTCAGTGTTCACAGGGTGTGAAATGAAAGACAGAGGGTGGAGGGACGGAGGCCTCCGGGATTCGGGGGAGGCGAGGAGGGGGTCGTGAAGGTGACAGGCGCAAAGCAAATAGGCCGTACACAAATGTTTGGGAATCACGCGGGCAGACAGGCGCACACAGGGAAAAACATCTGGTTCCCCTGCCATTTCTGCCCAAATCCTAATGCACATAGCCTGTCATTAATCATCATCTGGCTCTATATATGCACCGTCTTACCCTATACTATGCATGATGTCTGTGCATATACTGTATAGCTTTATAATAGATATATATATATATATATATACACACACAAACAAACAGATATACAGCTGGTAGACAAAATAATGGAAACACCAAAGAATATATGAATATTTATGAACTAATAAGGAGTTGGGCCACCCTTTGCCTTCAGAACAGCTTCAGGCCTGCTTGGAATGCTGTTATACAAGTTTCTAGTGGAATACTGGACCATTCCTCAAGGAAAGCCTCCAGTTCTTTGAGAGATGAAGGTGGTGAAAATTTTGGTGATTGGGTAGGCCGTGATAGGTGTTTGACTTGACTTGACATCCTGGTGTTCATGAAGCCAGTCTTGAATCCACTGTAGCAGTGCATATGGGGGGGTGGCTTGGAATATGGGGACATCTTGAGGAAACGTTTGCACCATAGGGTGCACCTGTTTGGCTTATATTCCTTGGCCGTAATTCGACCATGCCGAGTATTAATTGGACTCAATGACTCCTGCGAGATGGCTGCCCATACCATAACAGATCCACCACCATGTTTAATATTAAGAACAGGCAATGTGGGTTGAAGGCTTCCTTTGGCTTTCTCCGAACATAAACCCGTCCAGATGTAGGAAAAAGAGTAAAAGACGACTCATCAGACCAGATTACTTTCTTCCACTGCTCAGAAGTCCAGGTTTTGTGCTCATTACACCGGGTTATGCATTGTTGCACATAGGCCTTGGTTTCTAAATTGCAGCCCTATCCTAAATATCAGCTTTGTGAAGCTCACGATGTAGTTTTTGTTGAGACTGGGTTACGGAGGTGTAGATTCAGTTCTTTGGTCATTTTAGAGCCTTTGTTCTGTGATTTTATCAGAAGTGTCCGTCTATCTCTGTCAGTGAGCTTTGACTTGCAACCACTGGTCCTCTTTCCTGATGCAGTTTTTCATAGTTTGGCATATGCCATCATGATTTACGACACTGTTCCCCTTCTCGGTTTCAGGCACCAACTATTTGACATAGATCTCCCTTGGGGCTTTAGAAAGTCACAAATTAAAATGGTGATTTTAAAATGCATTTTATAGCAGAAACATTTTGGTAATTAGTACTGACATTACTATGAAACAAACGTGTAGATTCCTTTTTAATTGAGATTTACTTACTTCGGAATACAATAAATAAATAAATAATAATAAATATATTATTTATTATTATATTACAAGCCCATTTTCATTTAGCGTTTCCTTTATTTTGTCTACCCCCTGTATATTTATGCACACAACAGGTGGTGTGCTAAACTGGACATGGACTTTGGTCATATGATGCACGGCTCTATGCACGTTTGCGCATACCTGCATGCCGACAAAGATACAAGGACAGGCAAGCAATATACTAATGTCCAAATGTGCATTGTTATAGAGTGAACACACTCAATTTCCTTGTGAAAACATTCAAAATTGTATTTTAAAAGCATGGCTGTTTCTGGTGACCGTATTAACCATGACTGAGCTGCACTTATCGTAAGCAGAATGGGCAAATGGACACACACACAGAGACATACACAGCAAACAATATACAAACATGTGAAAACATTGTAAAATGATCATAAATTATATACATAAATGATCATGTGTACTCGTCCAACGTTATCAAGACTGTGTGCATATTGTGGATATATTGTACGTGCAAAAATATGGAGTGTCCCCATGTGGCAGTTCTGTGACGACAATAGCACTATGCTGCAGTCCGTAAAGTACGGACTCGCATACGGCCCCCTCTGAACCAAATGATTCTGTCAGCAGCCTCTTCCCTCTCTATCTCGCTTTACGCATGGTCCCTCCATTTCTCTCACCCGTGAAACTTGAATATCACACAGCCGACAGAGTTGCTTTATACGCCAGCTTCAACGCTGCAATTTTGTTTAACCTCACCGTGACCAGGCTCCATCCTCTCTCACTCGTTCAGCCTCTCGCTCTCCGACACTCGCATCGATACATTTTCACAGACTACTCCCCACCGATCCACTGGCTCCTTGTGTCTTTTCTCCCCGTCGATACGCAGTACACTTTAAGGTGCATCGATACCAATTTTTTTAAAGGCTAATACAAATATCAAATACTTCATTAACAGTATTGGCCAATAACGAGTGCCGATACGATTAAGTGTTTAATCTGGAGAAGAATTTTTTTTTTTAAAACAATTTATATTTTTTAAATTTAGGCGGCTAAATTATGTAGCTAGCCATTTTCAACTTCTTGATAATGAGACTTTAAGACCTTATTTCCTATTGAATCAAACACAATGAAATAAAACATTGGTCATTTTTGTTTCTTTGAAAACTATCTGTTATTAATAACAATAATGTCATTTTAATAGAATAATCATTTTAGCTGCCAGCTAACAAACAGTAGTAAAGTTACCTATCTATCCTACAAAGTATGAGTATTTAAGCGATGTATCGGCCAAATACAGAGTACCAACGAGTAGTATCGGTGCAGCCCCACACTAAATCACAGAAAATACTCAAACCTCACACACAAATCTCACCAACACTTACGAAAATTCTCAGACACAAAGAACTCATAAATCTGAAACACATTAACACACACTTGCAACACTCACCACTGACACACACACACACACACACACACACACACACATAATAACACAAGCAAGCTCAGACAACATAACACATACACAATGTTAAAAAACAAATCATACAAAATGATCATACCACACACATACATAAACCCGTCGTGTTCCACAAACCCTTACTGTCCGGGCTCACTCACTCACTCACTCTCTCACACACACACACACACACAAACAAACAAACACAAACACACAGCCTTGTGTGACATATTTGCAGTGAGGGGTGGACACAAACGAAAGTCGTCATTTTCTCTTCGCGGTGATCAAATTTTCCACCAGAACACCGGGAGAGTCTGACATGCAGCTCGGCGCCCGGCTAAGCCAAACAATCAAAGTCCCGCAGTGGGCCACTGAACCGGGCGCATCCTTTAACGGGCCCGCTGCGTGGGTCTCCTTTCATTTTTGGGATCCACGCGTCCCTGCGTTTCTCTTCAGCGAACTAAAAACAAACCCGCAGCCTTCAAAAGTGGCTGGAGGCCCTGGTCATGTGACCGGCGCAGGGACTCGTGGGCCGAGGGAGACGCCGAGGTGGGGTGGCACCGTCGTCGAAGTACGGGGAGGACTAATTGGGAGCGCGTACGCCCTCGGTGGTGCGCCGCCCTGTTTAGAAGGGGCCGGAAAAGCACCTTGTTTTAAGGGTTTTTTTGTAGACACGTCCCGGGATTAATGCCGTGCTGAGACTAGAGCCCCACTTCTGATTCAGCGCTACGTCACGCAGGCCTCCCGAAAAGCAGGTGTGGCGCACGCTTTCCCATTATCACCTTGCAGGGGATGCGTTTGTTTGAGTCTCAGTGACAACAGCATGCGCTCACTGTGCGCACGGGCCAGGGGGAACGTGAGTCATGGAAAGATTCATACGGCTCCACCTTATCATTAATCCAACAGATTTAACACTTCACTCCCAACAACCCCCCACCGCCCCCACTGCCTCTCCCTCTCTCCCATGGTCCCTACATAACTCTGCCTCTCCCCCACTCCCTCCTGGCTCCTCTGTGCAAAAAAGTAGAAGAGCCTTCCTTCTCTCTTTCTTTGTATTTTGTCTCTCTCCGTCACATTGTCTGCACCTCTCTCCCTTTTTCCTCCACTTGTGCTTGTCACGCTGTCCTCTCATTGTCTCCATTCCTCTTGAGGCTGAGTGGGGTGTGGGTTTTTCCACAGAGGTCCCGGGCCTCCCTCTCCTGCCCTCTTGCCTGCCAGGGCCTGAAGAGCATTGACACTCAAGGCAGTAATTGATCAGCCACTAAAACCATGAAAATGAAAAAGGAGGGAAAATGGCCACGGCGGCCATGTTTTTCCACAGGACAAACTGGGGCAAGACTCACAAATGCCGACAAACGCAAGGCTAAATCCAGCAAATGGGAGAGTTACAAGGTCGCATAAACAGAAATGTTCAAAATGCATACAATCCCGAAAGAGAAAAACAAACACTTTACAAACACGCACAGCCAAAAAATAAACTTGTGCGAAACTCAATTGAGTAATAAATAATTAATAACAACAAGCAAATACCTCAACAGACACTGATAAAAAGCTACTAGCTGCTGGCCCAACTGTTTACTTACCAACAAGGAACTGCACTCACTCAGAGACAGCCGCATACACCCATTGACATAAACAGCACTGTAAATCATAAACCGTACCCAGATAAGACACAAACACAAACTTCTCCACCTGGTACACTTGCACTCTTAGGGGCACATAGGCAGACGGGCCATGGGAGACACGGGGGATTTTTCACGGCAGAATTTATTAAACTCCTGGATAGCTGTTTAACTCTTTAAGTGGCTAATCGCGGGATTAGGCGGCAGAGAAAGAGAGTGGGGAAGACGGGGGTCGCTTTAAATGCAAATCCTCTTCTTATAAAAATTGGTTCCTTTTAATGGGATTTCGGGGGGACCAGAACCGCATTTCCGCGGCAGGGGAGGCAGACGGCAAGAGCAAACAACGCCACTATGGATTGGGAGGGGAGAATGGGGGGAATGCAAAACAGGGCGCAAGGAAACTTCCATCTCCCACTATTGCTCATGCTTCTCCTTCTGTTTGGGAGGGCCGCATTTCACTAATCTGTTAGTAGGACTATTCTGAGTGCTGCAACCTGGATGCAGAACGGCTGAGAAGCAGGGGAGGAGGAGGAGGAGAAAATGAGGGAGAGATAAGCCCCTTAAAGTTTCTTTTCAAGAGAGCAGTTTTTTAAAGGAATGATTTTGAAAGCAAGCTTTCCATTGTGCTCTCCCAGTTCCCCCAAGTGCCAATTTGTGCCCACCGTATTGTTTTTTGTTTTTTTTGGGTTCCGACAATAGGGTTTTAGGTGTCTCTTATCCCACCAAGATTAAGCTCCAGAGCTGATCTCATTCTCACTTTTTGCAAACGTAAAAAAAAGGGGAGAAGTTTCCATTTCTAAGCTAACCAGAGACCTCTCAGAATCACAGGTTGGTTTAAATAATTCCTAATGGCTTGTGGATAGAAGAATCACATGTGAGTGATGTCACGTTTTCTTTTTCATTCCGGGCAATCATTCGCAGCTTGGTGCTTGTTACTGGGAAAATAGCACTTTCTTCTTTTTATACGTGGCCAGCTGTTGCCATTTCTACCTTTGTAATGGTTATGTGAAGTGCTACGAGACGTGTCCTCTTTCAACAGAGGTTGTATGGTTGCCTCTCCAGGCAGTCCAGAGTTAAATTAAAATATTATACTGGTTACATACAGTAGAGCTAACATTTACATCAATATATGCTACAAACATTGCAATAAAATCTAGAATACACAATGATTGTTTTCACTTCATGCACATTATGGACGTGATTAAGACTCATTTATGGCACTATTTAATTACCACTACTGGCATCATTTATAATACCTTACTGTATGCAAGTTGCGCCTGTATTTGTTCAAATAATATATATTGCTATAACAATCATATTTGATTGACTGACTGACTTAAGTCATTTCATGTGTTCATTGCAGAATTTTTTTTATTTTTATGTTCTGATATACAATCAGCGGTCACTTACAGAAATGATATCATTTGACCATATTATTGATGTTGAACAAAGGTTAGTGATACAGAAATGGGATTTGTAAACTCAGAAATGTAATTTGTAAATTCATGGACAATTAGAGATTGTTTTTTGTTCTTTGTTCTTTTACCAAAAGTAAAGTGATCAAGTGCAGGGTTGCCATTTGTTTAAGACTATGAAATAAATGGTGATACAATTCCTCAATAAAGAAAGCAAAACAATGTTCACCTGTCTTATGTGATTTAAACAAGATTTATTTAAATACAAATTTAAACAAGTATTTTAATTTGGTCAATTTTCGAAACACCAACAAGAACTAAGCATTGGGAGGGTAATAAATTAATAATATAATTGTAAATTATACTTTCAGTGCTGAGGGATTTGGTGATTTATGCTGCATTACTCGTTTTGAAAAGAATTAGCCTAGGTCTGAGCTGCTGGGAGGGTTTTGTATTAGAAGATTAATAGCCCTACTAAAACTAAATCAGATGTAAAATCTTACAATTTAACACTTAGTTCCTCGGTTTATACAGGCAGCAAACTAAACCGAAATCAGACTTTAAAAATTGGCTAAATAGCTATCACCTTGTTACGGTCCACTAAAAACAAGCACATTTATATCTCCCACACCATCCATTAAAACACAAATGCCACGGTCCTGAGAAACCACAACTCTCGCAGTAAACAACTAGCCAAAGAAATATGAAATATGAATTTGCAACCAAGAACTAGAACACCATACGTTGTTGTGATATAGTTTACCGTGATGCAATTTTGCACCACGGGTATCACGTAAGCTGAACTGTAGCCTATCGTGTGGCAATTGTTTTACCACCACATACGTTTGTCTGTTCCCACAAACAGGGAGTGATCATTGATTATCGCTCGCAGGGACCGTTGTCATCACTGCATGAAACGCAGAGATAATCCGCACCGTCCGTGATCGATCTGTCACTCCCTACATTGACAGAGGCGACGGTTACACGGCACCTTCCACCAACAACACTCGTGTTGACAATGGGACGACACGGCACCTGAACGCACAAAGCTGTGCTTTTAGTGGCCTCCATACGCCTATGTCATACAACTATCGGCGATCAATTAACCCCGTAATGTACTCGTTCATTATTTCGGGTGGTGGTGGTAGCAGTTGTGTTGCGGATACAATGGTAGGAAGTGGGGCCCTGCAAACTAAGCATTTTAGGGAGGCCCAGGGGCTTCAGTCTCGCGAGTTTCGATGCAGTCCGGTGGTCTACATCACAATAGTCACATTTCCACCCACTTCTAAAATGATGTAGTGGCGATCAGCTACACGCCTAATTAATGTTTAGCCTAGGCGTCGCACACAAATAGCCTAACGCGTATGTCTGAGCGATTCATATGCCATGTGACATTTTGGACAATTGATGAACCAGTCGCATGAATTTCAAATGGACTGCTCGGCCATAGCCAACAACACTGATATTGTCGTTTTTAAGTCCAGAGCAGCGATCAATTGCTTTTGTTCAATTACATTTCCGATTCGGATCCATCTCAGTTCTGTCTGGTCAGTTCTAATTAATAGTTCTCCTCGTTTATGCTCATTCCATAGCCAATCATTGGTGTCTAATCGATGAGACATTCGTCTTGGAAGGAGAAGCGGGGAGACAGCAACAGGTAGCCCTTAAAGTATCTCTATGTGGCGGAGATATCTTGGTACAGCTGCTACACAAATTTGACTCTATTCAAATGTTAAAAAGCTGAACAAAGACAGCGAACCGGAAGAATTGGACAGCTGGAGACTACAGCATTTTGAAATGAAAAAATTATAATCCTACAGCTAACAATAAGAGCAATTGATTGAAGTTCAGCTTCTTTCCAGATAGGATACGAACATTACAATCAGCTCTAACATAAAACATACACGGATAATGTTCGAAATGATCGCTCATAATCAAGTTATATTCCACAAGTAGCCTAGTCTAGATAAAAAGGTCTATGTGATTATGTAAACAAAATGTGATTAATCATGTCCGATTAAATAACCTATTTTTAAACCAAACTCGGAATCATAACATAATTTTGTATTCGAATATTACCCAGAATATAGGCCATGCTGTACGAACAAACTATTCCCAAAACATCACCAATGCTACACGTGTTATTTTATGGATAGACAGATATCGCAAGAATCGTTTGACGGCAGTGTTCGTAAATAGCTTATTGCTGATCATTCCCGATTTCCGATTGAACTTTGTTGATTGAGTCAATAGGCTACTCGACAAAGTAACAGCCGAACTTTGTCATGTTCCATCGTTCACTAAATGCAGCGATTGTAATCATTGGGAGTATAATTCTAAAAAGATTGCTTAGTTTCGAGGACGGCGTAAGGAAAATATTAAAAACATGGAGATGAAACTACACAACAATTGGAACACAGCACTGTCAAGGGAATTACAGCGGCACAAAACTGTCTACAGGCCTATACATACAGTTTTCAGATATTCTGTTTAAATTAGCCTATATGTATTTGTTTTAAAGCGCTTACCTTCTTCGGCCGTGGACAGACGGAGAAACCCGACAAACAGGACCCAGAGCGCAGTGACGGCAGTCCATTGCATATGTTCCATATTAGCAGAAAAATACTCCGTCAAAAAATATGGACTCCCAACTGGTTTAAGGAAAAGAAGAATGTATTTTTGTACGTAACACTGTCAGCTCGGCCGTGTTCTCGCCGTCCGTGCAGCCCGCATCAGTGATGGACAACAGATGCGCTAGCGTGTCTCCCAAGAATACAAATCAGAAAGTGCGCAGCATAACTTAAATGTTCGGTGTGTTTTTTGTTAAATGCCGCTGTTCAATTGCACGAGTCAAAGTGCTCCAGAGTCCTTGAAGCAGCGATCCAAAAAATGCATCACCAAATCGGAAAAATAGAGTTCGTTCTTTAAAAATAAATTATGCATTCGTTGGATAATTTACAAAAATCGTTAAATTTTCTGATTAAAATAGAGTCCGGGCTGGAATGTTCTCTCCTCTTTTTAGAGGACGAACAAGCTATAGTTCAGAATTGTGTTTGTCGTTGTTCTCTTTCCTACTTTTTGTAATATTCCATCTCCTCTCTCACTCCTCTGGGAATGGGATAAAGTAGGCAAAACAGAGGAAAACACACAACCTCCTCCGGCTGTGTTCTTTGTCAGCGAGTTTTCGAGTTGTACTCCCCAAAGTTCCCTTCTAATACGCTGACTTCAGAATCAACACCGATCAAAAGAAGCCAAATTGTCAATTGGATTGGCGCTAGCGTTGGATTAAAAAGACAAATACAATCCAACTCCTGTTCCGTTCTGTGCCGTGCCGAGTGGTCCACACTGATTCAGCATTCCCGTCAACACGATCACATTCCTTTCGCCTTTTCAACAGGCGAGCTTTTGTTTTTTAAAATGGTCTACCGTCTGCTTTGCCGGGTCTTTCCGCCTTTGGTAGGATTCAGGACGTACATTTAGTCCTATTGAAATATGTGTATACGATAGACGTAAACATGCAAAATAAATACAGGCAAAAAATAAAGTTGTGCAGTAACTTTTCTTCGCGTGCTCCCCGGACAGCAGCCGACACGAGACGCTGGGCGACCGCCTGCGAGGTTCCCTTCCTCCCACGGGCTCCGCCTCCAGCCACATCAATCCAGCCGCCCATTGGCTGTTTCACTTCTCAGTCTACTGCACAATATACATATTAATAAGGATGTATTCGAACAGGTGAGCGCTTTGTCAAGGACATGTTGATTGATTCAAATTTGAAACTTTTTTTTTTTTTTTGTATTATGTAAATCGGGATATTCCAGAAGTGTATCAACGTTTATTATTGGCTACATTAACAGTTGTATGACTAGGCCTATTATTATTATTAGGCTATTATTAGGCTATTATTATTATTATTATTATTAATTATTATTATTAATACTACTACTATTAATACTACTACTATTAATACTACTACTATTAATACTACTACTATTATAATATACTACTAATAATAATAATATAATAATAATATATGCCATTTAGCGGACGCTTTTATCCAAAGCGACTTACAGTAGTGAATGCATACATTTTTCTGTATACGTGGCCCCAGTGGGGATCGAACCCACAACCTAAGCGTTGTCAACACCATGCTCTAGCTACACACAGAACCACAATTATTATTGGTAGTAGTAGTAGTATGAATGACCCTTTCAGGTTTATAGTAGCGGTACTAGAAGAAAAATGAGTGGAAGACGAACCTGGTAATTGCCCTGCAAGTTTCCTTTCAATTCTCTCCCCATTAGTCCCTGCCGCAGGTGAAGGCGTTTTGATGGATGCGTATAATTGTCTGAAGTTTGTTTCCTTTAAATAATCAGTCTCACTCTCCTTCCGTCTTCCCGAAGTTGACCTTATCGCTTCGGCTGACGACTGACGTTTAGTTATCGATTAATCAATCCGTCTTCATCGATCACGTTCTGCGTCGGCGGCTTCTTCGCTTCTCTTGTTCTCACTCCATCCTCTCCCGGCGGCGGTACTCTGGAGGAACTGCTGAAGCATGGTTCGTTAATGGAAGCTGTAGACCACCGTTTGTTAATTGTTGTATCGATTTGTTACCGTGCACGGTTTGGTGAAGGATATGCGTTGTACACCCACACAGACATACACCAACCAGTCTCTGTTTAATAGTTTGGAGTTAGTAACTTCGATAGATCGGAATTCTTTGCATGGCTATTCCGTGGTCATCAATGAAAACGACACGATTTGCTTTGTTTTATCCAACTCAACCATTAGAACCTTTAAGAGAATATGTAAAGGGTTATAGTGTTCTGACCGCTCGTGAAACGGAAAATCCACACTAGTTTATATTATATGATTTGTTAAAAAATGCACCATGGGTTTGCTGGGTCTGACATGTCCACGTCTGAACAGATTCATTCTTTAGGGTGATCAATGCCCCCTTGGGTGGTTTTGCACAGAGAAGCAATCCCCAATTAAACCTGATGGTCCGGACAGGGGTCTAGGACAGGGATATTCAATTGCTTCTCATTGGGGGCCAGATTTAAAAACCAAAAGTCCAGGTGGGTAAAACATTATCCATTTCCACTACAAAGTGGAGGGGGGTGTGAGGGGGTAGAGGGTGATTAATTATTGAGCGGGGCAGGAGGGGGGTCATTCATTTAAAAGCGTATTTGCTTTCAATGCGTCCGAAATGCTTGTTCATTTCAGTTTCGTTCCTTGTATTTACAAATGTATTTGCTTTCATTTCATTCAACACTACGCGGGCCGCATTTATTCAATAGCCCTGGTCTAGGATTTTGAGTTCTTCCAACACCTTCCGAATACATTATATTTTAAATTAGGCGATCCTCTTTACGCGTCTCGATTCTTTGTCGTTGTCCCATCGTTCGGTCTATCCATTCTTTCGCCTTTTGGACAGCATAGGTTACTTTCTGCCTCATTGTTCTCACTACCTTTCGCTTTTTGTATGCAATTTTACAGTCGCAAAGTAGATCACAAGCAAGTGAGGGTAGATGTTGGCTATATTCAATATATCCAATTAATGAAATATAACTGTGTTTCGTCTAATCTTGTCGGTGTTGTTTGATAAAATACCCCCCTATTCGCGAGAAGAAAACAATGTGACTTAAAAAAAAAAGATTTTAAGAAAAATATGTGAGAAGGTATATCCTTGTTCGGGGTGTGAAGGGACTTGTGCACATGTATGCGAATCCCTTTGACACTAGTTTGACACAATCCTCTTTGTGCTGTATGTATAAGGTCATTCACGCTTTGGGTGCCAACATGCATTATGCATACTACAATTAGGCTACCTGTCAGTGAGTACCGGAGGTAAAGGCAACTCGATAAGCCAGCAATCTATTTTATTATTTTTCTCTAAACAACAGGTTTTCGTAGAACGCGGTTGCACACAGCGCTAAAGCTTTCGATCTGCAATGGCAACACATCTGATCCATATTTGAATGGATCAACAGCTCTTAACAAAGGCTACAACGCAAAGCATGCAGGTATCTGTTGTTTAAAGAACATTTACTTCAAAAGGAAAATAACCTGTATCTCAGTTATGCTACTGAAGTATGTTGGGTTCATCATAACTTGTTTTTCGCTATCTGAGGCGTTATTCTTTATTCTTAGGCCTTTGGGTTCTTTCATGCTTCTGTTTGGAACAACTGCTATATAATTATTGTAAGGACTCTTTTTATGGCCGATACCAGTAAGTCTTGAAGCTGTTTCAGTATAGAATTTTTATACATTAGACACAAAACACAAAACATTGCACATAATCATTGTTTAATTTATACTTAATTCCTATGACAGGTACAAGAAAAACACATGGATGCAAAAAACATGGAGACATAAACACAGGTCACACACAGCGTTGGGTCAATCAATATTAATTGAACGAACAAAACAATGTTGGAGTTCGGGGATGTTGTTTGCACCCCCTGGTGGTTACTCATACTATGACAAACTGAGTCCGGAAAACGGTCTGAAGTTAGGGAGGCACATCCAATGCGTGGTAGAACCAAGGCACATGTTTTTATGGTTACACTTAGTCACACAAACTGAAAAATATGGTGACAATATCGGTCAAACAACTGGCGACGATTGATCTCATTGTTAACGCAGCACCTAATCTGAAAAGCTCAACCATCGTAAAAGCAGTGCAACCTGGTCTCCTCCCCAATATCATGTTTCAACGGTGAAATATATTTAGTTTTTACACCACAGACTGCTGACTACTGCAAATTTCCAATAGAAAATTAGCAGGGTAGTCCCTTTTCACGTCTACAAATGAACATCCCACCAGGCCATTATAAAAATGTTCCATAGAAATATAATAAACTTCTTGTGTTAATTCGGTTTCGTGCTGCAGTAAATGTAGTAATGGCGGAAGGGCAGGGCAGTAAATCTCGACACCTGCCTTTTTTTGTGGGGGTGACGGGGGTCTTACAGAAAAGCTCTGCAATAAAGCCGAGGAAATCTGGTACGCTGAAACTCTCTCCGACCCGACAGGTTTGTTGTACCGAAAAAGCAGGTGAATGCGAGGAGGGAGCTGAAAGAAATGAAAGAAAGACAGGGTGAGAAGTGAGAGAAAGACAGAAGGTGTGAAGGGGCGGGGGGGCGGCGTGTGAAGCTGAAGTTTGACACCTGGCAGGGGGGATAGGGGGAGGCTGGCCACTGTGCTGTCTTGGTAAGAAAGACTCACCGCCCCTGGTTTGCACCAGGAAGGACACTACTGTATAAGAGGAGACCTAAGCCTGCATGTAAAACAACTGATTGTAACCCCCTGTGAGCCACAGAAAGTAAAAGCCTCAGCCTGAATATATCAAAGTCTGACAGTGTGACTGTGTGACCGAGAGGCAAATTAGTGTATTCCAATGAAAGGCTTGAGTGTATTCAAATTCACACCCGTGTTGTGGGACAGAAAACAAGGATTGCTCAATGGGCTGACACTTTCATCCAAAGAGACTTCAATATTTTTGGCCATATTAAAAGGGGGGAGGGGGGGGGTACAGACGATGTGTGGCTCTTCAAGTGTGATGCTTCTCAGCCACTCACTGGTTTCAATGTACCTCAACACTGCAATGGTTGCTGTTCCGTTTATGTCTTCAGCTATAACTTGGCCCGGTCTCTGCCAGCTTGTTTGCTTCTTTAAAAAACAAAACAATTTCGTCCCCTATTCTTTCTTTTCCTCCCAACTTGGAATGAACAATCATATTTGTAGACCTGTCCGCTGCTTCAACAATGTCGGTCTGAATTGGAGAGCGTTCTGAAGCACGTTCCGCCAGCAGCCGCTTCTCATCGACCTGTCGTCTACCATGGCAGTGGCACATTGCGTCGGAGAACTCAAATGAATGAATATGCGGCTAGCGCAGGGAGACCGCGGGCACTCGATCGAACAGAGGAGTCGCTTTTACGCGTCGCCCTGTGGGATTCCTGGCCACAGTCGGGATTAGCTACTGTGCCGTGGAGCAGGGCTGGACTGGCTATATAGTCTACCGGGCAAATGCCCGGTGGGCCGGTCTAGTTTTGGGCCGGTAGGGCCTCGGTAGGGCCGGTAGAATCATTTTATATATATTATACCACGGACCGGGTGTTCCGAGGGGCGCAATAAATTTTTTTTCTCCCAGTCCAGCCCTGCCGTGGAGCACATCGCTACACCAAGCACTAATGGTTTGGCTGTACCCGTCTCCCCGCAGGTCTCTCGGTTTGCTTCTGACATGATATTGAACCAGGCCCAACTGGGCCTGAGCAGAAGAAGTTGCGTTCACAGTGACGTTGTGGAAGGAGGAATCGGGGTGCTTTTGTTTGCATACATTGGCACGAACCTCCCATAAATAAACAGTGCAGCAAAGAAGTCACGGTATTTACTTGAATTGCGTGACTGCTCCGACCACATGACAATGCACAGAGCTCCGTAACAACTAGATGCATTTGTGTATGCGGAGATGTGGCTATTGAGCAGCCAATTCACAGGTAATAGTAATAATAATAATGCATTTTATTTTAGATGGCGCCTTTCTGGACACCCAAGGTCACCTCACATAAAAGCAGGTGCCCTGCTGTTGTGGTCATAGATCGGATCGAGAGACACAGTGCTGTTGACACTTGCGGAGTTGATTATAACCTGACATGAAACCCTCGATGTCCTCAATCAGGTGGATTTAAACACATCAAAAAGATATGACTTTAAAACTTCAACCAGATAGGAAATATGTGTAATTCACTGTGGCTAAATTAGATGAACTACGTTAAACTAGAATTTGAGTATGGCATTGGTAATGACCAAAAGCCAGGAGTGTATGACCATCCGTACGATCACCAGCATTTGTGTCCTCCCATCCTCCCTTACACGTTTGCTTGGTCTTAAAGCTATCTTCCATGCAGGCAACTGTAAATGTCTGGTTCAAATTCGCATGCCCTTTTCTGTTCAGAAGAAGCTGGTATGCAAACGACGGTGTGACTACAAATGACCACCTTGAAGAGCTCTAAGAAAACAGGTAGCTATAAAATAGGCACACTAAGAGACACATCACTGTCTCAAATTTTGCATATGAATATATACAAATATTTTTATTTTATATATATATAAATAATGTTGGAGGGTACTGTATATATAATGGCAACATGCTAAAATACATCTTTTAACACACATAAGTGGTCTTGATCCCAGCTCTCACCTGTGAAACCCATCAAGGTCTTTATGTATGCACTTCAGTTATACTCCCCGTAGTGTTTCCAGACATTAACATTGAACATGATGACATGTACCCACGCTGAGCATTAGCAGGAGCACTAAATCTCTCAATCACTGAAAGCGTGTCCTGTCCGGGATTAATTGAGTCGTTGGTAGTTGTTTTTTCATCCTGTTTAAATGGCTACCGCGATTAGCACCGCGGTAGGCAGCTACCGCCCTCTGTGTGATTGAATTTTAATTGCAAATTAAAAGGGAAATAACATGAAAATGCCGCGTTGCCATGGTGACCGGAGGGAAGGGGGGGGACAGGGAGAGGGGTAAATTGTCTCCTGGAATGCCGGATTGAAATAATAAAGCGAGGAGGTGAGATAATGTATCGTGCGAGAGATGGAGAGGGAGGGTGAGAGCGCGGGGGACAGAGGGGGTAAAGAGAGAAAAATTGAACATGATGACGATGCACTGATGCATTGATCTCTTGCGCGAACTATGATTGTTCCTACCATGTATTAATGCACATATTGTAAGTCGCTCTGGATAAGAGCGTCTGCTAAATGCTTAAAATGTAAAATGCAAAATGTACAGGTGGGCGATGGGCGTTTCCAGTGTTTTGAATGAGAGTTTTTTTTTTCAATAAGTGGAATCCATGGAAAGGCAGAGCCATAAGCAGGTTTGTTCCACAGGTTTATACCTGGAGGTGAGAAGAGGAGGAGAGCAGGACACAGATCGACAGGAGAGGGAGAGGGAGAGGGAGACATGTTTTGATGGAATATCAGATAATCGCATACCCCGTTTTATTGCATGGCATTCAGCTCTTTCCTTTTGAATCTCAATGACCTCACTTACATAAGCGCATCAGGGGTTCACCGTGCAACACAACACGGCAGCGTAGTAGGGCCGTGGGGCAGAGGCAGCCACACTACAGCGCAGTGCAACGCCATACAAAAGAACAAGGCAACCAGATGACAGTGAGCAAGCACGCAGGTGCTACCTTCTGAAAAGCTACGGCACTGTACACAGGTACACAGGTACACAGGCATGTACCGCAAACAAGACAGGCAGCGCCGCGCATATCCACACTCTGTCTTCAAAGGAAACCAGGCGAGAGCCAACGGTCTCAGTTCATGGACTGCATTGTCCCATTGAGGTTAAAATTCAAAACATTTTTCTGCTTTCAGGCCCGTGGGCAGTCCCGAGTATTTCCTGCTCCCTTTCTTCGCGATGACAGAACGCAGACACTGTATCTCCCCGCTTCACACGCCTTTGTGAGGCAGATGCACCTGTCCGAAAGAACTCCCAGCATTGTGTGCAGCAGGCCTCCTGAGATCCTTTATCTAGCATGGCCACTGTGTTAGCGCCCTGGAGGATACAAGGCCTACATAGGACTGAATGGAGAACAGTGATACAGATGGCCTCAGGGGGGCCGGCGGGAGGAGGGGGGGGGGGGATACATCGCTCCAGGGGAACGACACCGAAAACAAGTCCCAACATGGCGGGCAGCGACATCGGGGCTGGTGAGGAACACGGGTGGCCGGCCCTCTCAGCCCAGCGCCAGGAAAGCAGAGCGGCTTGACCCTCGCACTCCGCATCCGCCGGGCCCTCTGCCCCGACCCCCCCTCCTCCCACTCAGAACTCCGCATGGGCTGACCCGTTTCCTGCCTGGCTCCAGCCTGCTTCAGACAATGGGGAGATGTCCCGTCGAACAGCTCACACTTCCTGTCTGTCCCGAGGTAAGAGAGCGACCGCACGGGGAGTGTGAGTGTGTGAGTGCGTGTGTGTGTGTGTGTGTGTGGCGGCAGTGGCTGTGGCCTTTGCTACTGTATTGTGGAGCAGAAAGAGGGCAGAGCGGCTGGGATGAGTCGGCCTTGGGGTTCCCAAGACACAAATAACTCTGCGCCGCACTCTAAAACCCCTCGCAGTGGAGAATACCTCGATGATGATATCACTGATAATGCGAGACTGAAACGTGCTCTCCGGGGAATTGTCTCCATTATCAACCCCTAAGGAAGACGCTGACACTCAATACACGCTCCTGTGAGGAAGGACGACAAGAATGCCTGTGAACTACACAGAAAAAGGCGGACAATGCAAAGTAGCAGCGTTAAAATAGCGTGACACCGTGTACAAGGAGCCCTATTGGGGCCGTGGTGAAAAAAGAAAAAAATGAAAAAGTGTATGGAGCGGAGACAAAGGGCTCGCTATTGAGGTAGTCAACACCCTGAGTGACACGCAGAGAGTGTTATCATTTTTATTATTATTTGTCAGGTTACTTGTTCATTTTCAGGTTACTTGTTCATACATACACACTGCTTGTATGTACATGTATTTGTTTCTTTTTTAACTAGCTGCCTGTCCTGGGACTGCAGATGAAAATTAGCCTCTTTGGCTAACTGTGGCACATTTACAGAAATGTTATCAATGCGCACTATCCCTGTCAAATAAATGAACAAATGAAATGAAAATTTTGAAGTGTGTTCTTATCTGAAACAACTCACAGAGCCATAAAGATACATAAAATGCCTATCCGACAAGAGCAACAAGAGCGAAGACTGGGTACAGGATGAGAAGTCACATATATGTGATAAAGAGAATAAACTACAAGAGATCATTCTAGCCCTCATCCTAACACATTCCCTAATGCAATAATCACACTGCCCTCATTCTCACACCCACTCACTCACTTATACACACAGGTTGTAGACAAAATAACGGAAACACCAAATGAAAAAGGACGCGTAGTCCTTTTAATTAAAATGAGTCTAACGTGTTCCACATTAATGTCATTACTAATTACTGATATGTTTCTGCTATAAAATATGTTTTAAAACCAACACTTTAGATTTTGAAAGTCAAAGGTCAAATAGTTGATGCCTGAGTTGCAGGTGTGTCAGTCACAGAAATGGCTAAATCATTGAATGTGTCATGGGGAACAGTGCTGGTGACTGAGATGACCATGGCTTATGATTTACATTGTTTTGACGCTCATCATACTATTCAGTGACCAACTTGTGCTCTGTGGATGGGGGCATTGTCATTCTGGAAGAGACCACTCCCATCAGGATATAAATGCTTCACCACAGGATAAAGGTGATAACTCAGAATGGCTTTGTATTTACTGGCGTCTAGGTATTGTATACCTTGCCCTCTAAGGGGATGAGTGGATCTAAACCATGCCAGGAAAATGCACACCACACCATAACAGAGCCATCAGAACCATTCATTTACTTAAGTATATACACACACACATGCACACACACGCACACACACACACTCACCCACACACACCCACCCACCCACACACACACAGAAACAAACACATGCACATGCGCACACACACACACACACACACACACACACACACACACAAACACACACACACACACGCACGCACATACGCACTCTCTGATACAATAGAGTGTCCTGTCAGATGCGGCAGTGCTTCCTGGCAGCGGTTCTGCCCTGGCAGCAGGAAGAGTGGTACTGTGGGGGGGCCTGGCCTCCCCCTGAAACGCTCACCCCTCATGCCGTCATCACATTCCTCACCGGAGCACAGGAAGACAGGAGCGCAGTGGGGTGCACAGGGGAGTGTGTGCGCGCGTGTGTGTGTGTGTGTGTGTGCATGTTAGCAGGGTAGTATAGGATGGTATTTTAGATAGTCCTGAGTGAAGATAGGGTGGCGTTTCATGTCTGCGTGCGTGTTTGTCACGGTGAGTCTGCGTATGGACAGGTTACTGTAGGATTTCCGAACGCGTGGACGTGTGTGTTTGTCATAGTACAGTTGCGCGTAATTTATGTCTGTGTGTATGTTTCAACATGTTGGTATACGTGTTGGGCCTGGTCTGTATGTTTAGCTCTACGTGCCTGCGCCCGTGTGGGAGTGAGTATCGGTGCGTGTACGCGTCAGCATGGGTTAATGGCTGGGCATCCATCCACCCACCCGTGTGGTATGCTCTCCCGCTGTGCGGATTCCATATTCCCCCTGATTAGAGGAGACGCTGCACTCGCATCGGGAGGAGTCAATGACCTGGTCTCTCAGACGCTGTCAGCACCGCGACTGGCTTGTGTCAACCCCGAGGAGGAGAGATAGGGGTGGAGGCAGCCTGTCAGTGTGGGAAGAGGGCATGTAAGGGGGAAAGTGGGACAGGGCAAGAGTAAGTGTGTGTATATGGAGTGATTGTGAGACAAAAAATGTGCAAAAAGGAACATTTGGGTGTGTGTGGCTGCCATGACATTAAAGCATCCAGCTTATGGCTTGACCCGCGTGTCAATGGGTAGTCTGCCGCAGCAGATTTTCAACTTGGGCTAATTCCCTCAGAAGTATTCGGGGAAGTCTTAAAATCGACCCAAAACTGTCCATAGATACCAAATGTCTAAAGGGTTATATCTTGAGACCCCAAAAGGAAAATTAACCACATACATAAATATGTAATGTACATATATAATAAAGTATAGTAGATAATAATTAGCTATTATTTGTAAGCTATTTTAGCAACTACAGAACTGTAAAAAAAAAGATTTTAAGATACACAAGCAGCCTGTTACACCAGAGGAAACTGGTGGCAGAGGAAATATAACGGTCACGGTTGGCTACGTCCACAGAGCTTTGCCTTCTTTCTCAGATAACGCGCGCTGCCTTTAGACAGCGGCCGTGATTGATTTAGTTGGGCCGAGATAAGCGCACACTGACGCGGCGAATGAGCCATGCCAGGCCCCGCTCTGTCAGCTGTGTACCTACCGCCGGCCTCGGCGCTTTCATCCGTCTGAGCAGGTCATTCGAGCCGCGAGGTTGGACTCCAGGGGACGGCGCGGCCTTATCTCGAGCTGTTAATGTCACTTCTCGCCGCGATAACGGCGACAAATTACCCTTGGAATAAGCACTTGCTGTTTTTTCTCGACCTCTATGGCTTTGTTGTTCCTATCAACGCCGCTTAAAACGTCTAATAAAGTGACTTTAAAAACAAAGCTTGCTGTCTTTACCTATTAACTGACAAACGGACTTAACCCATTTAAACCGCGAAAATGCGTCAATTATTTAACAGTTTCCATATCGCCATACTTGTAGGCTATTGAATTGTTTGTGTCAGCAGTACATAACAGAAGCTCCAGCCCCGGTGTGTGCAGCAGTTGAATTGTATATTAATGCATAAAACACACACACATAATACAGAAATGGAGGGTGAGGCTGAATTATATTATTGACTGAGAAGTTCACAAGGGCTTGTTTAATTTTGGACCAAAATGTAGAAATGTTACAATCTGATTGTGTCTCAGGTGTATTTTATAATATTTTCTAATTCTGAGAAAACCTTGAAGGAAAAGGTAAATGTTGTCAATTAAATGCCAGTAAAGTAGAAAATGGCAGAGGCCAATTAACTGAAGCGGCTTCATCCTGTGCCCTTTTAAACAGAAAAGCAATAAAGGGTTCTCACAGTCTAGCTGTAATTATTAAATGGGGAAAATATTATGATTACTGTGAAACTATACCTGAAGATGTACTCTGTTCAAACACACGGTCCACCCTGTGAAATAATCTATTAAATACGATCTGTAGAAATTATAATAAATTACCTGCAGCAGAGACTGAATTATTTATGTATTTAGTGGTTCTTACTGTAATTTATTCCTACATTATTATTACTGTACCAAATACATTACTTGTATAATTTTCTACATTATATTACTGATTTCACTTCTTGCTGTGTTTAAGTAAACTACAGTGATTTTGACTATATCTACATCTTACTGTATCCAATAAATATATGACAGTAATTTCTAGAGTAATATGTATATATGCAGCCTGTGTCAATTGTTGAGAATATAAAAGGTTATTAAATTCATCTTTCACTGTTCTCCAACAGTGAACAGAACTTCCTCGCAAAACTGTGAGCTACATAGTGTATTAAAGGTTTTGATGCAAGGGAATTGGCTGCAGACTTGGAGACACACAGAAGAACACTTGTAGGTGAGGGTCCACAATACAGGCAACAATTCCCCACCCTGCAGATAATAAAAAAGCCTATATAACCCAACAAGTACAGAAAAAAATAGTTCCACTGTTCAAAGGCCAATGGGAGTGTGTAAAGAATATATATACAGTACACTGTACTACTAATTAGACAATGCCTTCTAATTATCTTGTCTCCCCATCAGTAAAAAACAGATTTTTAGATTAGCATCCAGTAAGCTGTACAGGCTGCGGCCATGTTGATTCTGTGATTGGGGGGGATAAAGGCCAGACCAGCAGGAGAAGACAAAACCGGTAAAGCCTGAAAGGTTTCACGCCCATTGGGGATGAGAATGGGGATGAGGCTATTGAACTATTAGTAAGAAGAAGAAGAAGAAGAAGAAGAAGAAGAAGAAGGAGAAGAAGAAGAAGAAGAAGAAGAAGAAGAAGAAGAAGAAGAAGGAGAAGAAGAAGAAGAAGAAGAAGAAGAAGAAGAAGAAGAAGGAGAAGAAGAAGAAGAAGAAGAAGGTGAACTATTAACACCTATTCTCTCAAAGAAGAAGAAGAAGAAGAAGAAGAAGAAGATAATGCCTGAATGCAACAGGGTGCAGAATGAGTTTTTACTTACACCTGTCAGTTAACTTATGCCTGTCAGTTAATGCCTGTCAGCTTACTTCTCCCTGTCTGTGTGCTATTAAGCACAGCCAAAGTCTATGGACATATGTATGTGATACCTGTGAATAAACAGTATAATCTACCTACAGTATCTAGCAGTGTTGAGCTAATCATCAGAAAAACATCAAAGCTTTAAATGACCATTTAAATGCATGTTGAATTTGTAATTATGATACTTATAAGTTTAATTTTTGTTAGGAAAGATGTACAATTTTTACATTAGTTTGAGGGTTTTTAAAAACATGATTATCCCCAGCATTACTAAAATACATAAAGATAAATAGACCAAAAAACCTGAAGAATTAGTTACCAAAACAGGCCATGCTTGGCTTAATAAATCTAGTGATAAACTGAGTTACAGTTTCAACTAATTGCTATATAGCTAGCTTACAGTCAAACCAAACCTCCCTATCCTGAGTGTATCTTTCTGTGAAATTGCTGTTGACTACATTATTTGTTCTTTGCCTTTGATATTTACCACATACTTTGCCCAATAGTTTTTTAACAAATATAACTTTTTTTACAGGGCAAGCCTCCCTACTCTGAGATTGGTCACTCCGTGATGTTTTGCGTTACGGACCACGAGACAGCCAAGGTGTTCTCTTCACCTCTCTGAGATGTCGGTGGATGTCTTGTCCTGTGTGTGTGAGCCCCTTAACAAATGTATGCGATAGAAAGCCATAATGCTGGGCCCCTGTGCTTGTAGATGTAAAGGTATCACATATCACACGCATGGTGAACAAACCGATCCCTTAAACACAACCGGCCTGACAAAGAATGCCCACAAAGATTACCAGCGTGAAGTGAAATATTATATTTCAGTGACTATGTCACATGGGCGTGGACGAGACCCATTCAATTCCCTTCTTTCTTTCTCTCTACAATCAAGAAAGAAATAATTTTCTCTGACATTTCGGCACAACTCTCTTCTTCATCTCTCTCTCTTTCACTCTTCCCCACGTCCCCTCTCACTTAACTCCACCACACCCTCCCTCTCCCCACCTGTGTATTTGAGCTCTCTGTTTCACACTGTTCTTCCTCAATCATGTGCCCACTGTGATCGAGTGGCCAGGGCATCTTGGATATGGCACAAATCGGTTGCACGATAAGACACACTTCGATAACAATAAAAAGCCAATACAAATCAACCTCTCTCCTGTTCTCTCTCACACTGATTCACCCAGCAATCCCCTCGATATCTGTCTGTCTCAAGTCAGCTGGTTCATTTGCATGTGAAAATACAAAAATCAAGTCAACTCAAATTATGAAGCACATGATGCAACAAATTATGCAAATTCTACAGCTGTGAGGGAAACTTAAAATTGGTAAGAGCACCAAACATACACCTCCAACCCCAGCTGTGAAGTTTTCATTCCCCCCAACCCCCATTCTCAGATAGATCGTAATCTCTGGCACACTGTGACGAACACAGCTGTGAGGCGGACGCTTCATGATTTTCTCCTCGCTTCTCCCATTCGTCACACGAGTGCTGGGTAAATTACACCGACCCCCGCTCCCCCCAACCCCCCACCCGCATTCTGCTCTCAAAGGCCCCCGTCACACAACGCTCCCACAACATTCCTGCAACGTTGCTGCTGCAGCCGCTTCAGCAGTCTCTGGTTCAGAATGCCGCCCTGTCCCCTGAAAGCTATAATGTCCCCCTTTTCCGACATGCTGACATTCCCTTCAGTCTTTCAGAACATCTGAATATATGATTCTCCTTTTATTGGTTTGAGGAAATATGTGCATGGCAGAGAGCCGTGGTTCTGTGTGGCTCAGTAGGTAGAGCATGGCGTTGCCAACGGTTAGGTTGTGGGTTCAGTTCCCACTGGGACCACATATACTGAAAAATGTATGCATTCACTACTGTAAGTCGCTTAGGATAAAAAGGGTCTGCTAAATGGCTTATATACTGTATATATATATAGAGAGCAAGCAGCCATCGTTAAGCGTGGGCGTGCTCATTAGCAACGGCGGTTTGATCAAAGCTTCCCGCAGGCCTGGGTCTCAGGTCTTTGGGGCCCTGTTTTCAAAACAATTAGTCACACGAAACAGGCACTTGAAAAACACTGTGTTGCAGAATTATCCCCGCAAAACAGAGGACAGATATCTGCCAGCGAGCGTACTTTGCTGGCTGACGTCGACGCGCTCAATTAGGACCCCAAAACCCCAGGGAGGAGCTGAGAGGCCGGCGCTGAATTGTGCGGGCACTTCCCCTGCCTCAGAGGAAGTCCAGTCAATTGGAGCACGTTCCGACAAACCGCCGTCCGAGCCCCAAACAACTGCAGCCCCTTAAAGGGCCACGCCGCCATTTCCATAGGCTGTAGGAAGCGGCCTGCTTACCAGCCGTGTGACAGGCCTGACAATGCAAGGCTGTCTAAACAAGGCAGGCCTGACCCATGGCTGAGAAGGAAAGCTCAGCACAGTTTAGCCCTGTTCCAACAGCCTTGGGACATTTCTTTTGTCAACAGAAACCCAAAGAAATCGAATTAAATGACCGCAGTCGAAAAATTTTACATCATTAATGTCCTTTCATTATTTCTTGTATTAAACCGCAGTCAGTCTCCTTTAACTGGCTTTGGGTTTTCCAAACTGCTCAGCAGGTGTGCTTCATCTGTTGTTTGTGTCGTTTGGGAGACTGGTGGCATCTCCATTAGACTGTTTGGGCATAAATACCTAACGCCAGTGCGCCTTGCTGTCACACCACGTCATGCACATAACGCTGTCAGCTCCAAGGTGTCAGCTCCATTTAAATGACACCTGCAGGTGTGGCTGGGGAGGAACGTGTGAACTCTTCACACCACCCCAAAGTCCGAGGCACTGCTGTACCCATAGTGTGCATTTTTCATCTTGCCTAAACGATCATACACCAACAGGATTACCTCAACAGGCAGTGGGAGGAGCCACATCTTTGCAAAGTTAAGCACAAACTTTCCATTTAAAATGACATGCAAGTGAAAATAATACCGTATCGAATTCCCCCAGTTTAGTTACTCTTAACCTCCCAAATGACTCATATATATTTTTGCTAGCATACAGTGTATGATTCCTGTAGTTTATATATATTTAGTTTATTATGTGCGATTGCAGTTAATGTCTTATACATAACAAGGTTGGCAGATTGGTGATTATTGGAAATATTCATTCAAAATAAATAAGAAGTTTAATAGCTTAATTGTTCAGCCTATATATGTTACACACATTGTATTCGTTGTAAGACAAACTTCAGCTAAGTAATAGATGGAAGTAAAGAGAAAGAACAGTGATCGCCAGGCAAGGGCCAAAGGATTTGTAATTGTTAGGCCAATGAATGATGGATCACTGATGGATCACCAATGGCGCAATCCGGTTTCAGTTTCATCCGTCATAATATATTGATCCATTGGAAGACGCAACCAGCAGTTGCACACAAAATGCGAAGGCTTTTCTGAAAGAGAATATGGCCAGGGAATGAGATAGCAGGAGAGAAGTAGAGAGAGAGAGAGGAGAAAGAGATGAAACTTTGCATGATTTTGTGAGGAAACAAAGAAGAGATGGAAAATATGTTGGGGGCAGGAGACAGATGGGGTGAGAGAAGAAGGGGGAGACTAATTGAATTCCCAGGTTAGAAGTTTGGAATGCGGCCCAAATCCGTACAAAGCACTTAGGAGTGTGTTTGTGGGTACGGTAGCACTCAAGGGGACACAGACAGCACATGGGCAATGAAGACAAAGGGGAAAATACACATTTGTCGGTGATTGGCCAATGAAGGCCGAACCAGTAACCGCTTACAAATGTGGCAAGAGAACGTTCCCTTTCGCAGGACGCACCAGCAAAATATTGTCCATGCCACTGACTAACAAGCATGTTTGGGCTTAGAAATCAGAGAGCGAATACGGCCACGCATCTCATTTATATGTGCATGCATGCGTGTTGCAATTGGAATGTTTCCCGCAGCAGGAATTTTAGAAATCAGGAGAAGGAGAAAAGGGATATAGGGAGAACAGACGGGGAGCAGGAAACACGATCGGTCTCTCCTCTACCCCTCCCTCTATTATCCCCTTCTCTCGTCTTTGTGTAAAACTATATTTTTGCCTTCTGTTATTCTTTTCTTTGCTTAAAGCCGCCCCCCCCCCCTCCGTGCCATTGATCTGAGCCGCCAAACTCTTTCATATTTCATGTGGCTGAGTCTTTTATGTGGGTCTCGGGCTCAGTGTGCGAAACGTTCCGGAGAGATCCAGGAGGCAGGGCCACAAAAGGGCGCTGCCTGGTACACTGTGCCCTCCGCCTCGGCTTAGAGCCAGAATGGCAGCAAACGCATAATGTTCCCATAAGGTCTCTGTCACATTCCCACCACCGATGATGTTCCGTAGATCATGGTCAGATCATGGTGACACTGTGACAATGTTTACATGCACGATGTGGTGTGACAGCAAGATGTGCTGGCGTCTACTGTTGACCTTCTTGATGAGGACCACGGGATCACATTCAAGAGCAGCCACAGTTCTCGAACACATAAACAAGGGACTTAACCTCAAATGCTACGGAAAAATAATCAGGAATATACAGTGGTTACAGATCTGGGTAAAAAATTTTATGCACTGTTAGCTGCCCTTGACATGGGCAAATAAATAATGTAATTCAGTGCAAGCTGGGAATATCTGTTATAGGAGCCCAGCAGGCCTGTCCACAGCACTACATCACATCATTTTAATCATTTAATTTCAATCTAATGACCAAAGCTTCACCTGCCCCTTGTTTATGAGATCTCTCTCTCTCTCTCTCTCTGTCTCACTCTCACACACACACACACACACACACACAGACACACGTGCACACCCACACGCTGGAACGAATATTCTGTCACACTGCAGATGTCGGTGTGAGGAATCAATTAGCACAACATGTGTTTCTGTCTGTCTCTGTCTCTTCGTTTGACCTCTGTGTACACTGAACATATGCTGACGCGCACACACACATGCACACACACCCACACATATACACAAGGTCGTACGCTTTAAGTGCACCCACGAGTACAGCCACAGACAGCCACAGGCAGGGGTATGCCGCCACCCACAGGGACACACTCAGAGAATCAATTAGCAACACTGTGTATACCACTCCCTCAAGAGAATCCTGTTCCACTCACACACCCAAAGACACACACACACACACAGAGACACACATACTACACATATGCGCACACAAAGAAAAAGAAAAAGGCACACAAACGTTCTGAGGCAGACATGCGTACCTCACTCAGGAACACACGCATACGCGCTCACACACAAACTTCTCCATCTTTCTTTTTCCCCTCTCTGTGTGTCAGGGCAGCCGAGGAAGTGTCTTTGTTGAGAGACTTCCTCCAGGGAAGAGGGTGGGACTGCCTTGCGTGCCCGCAGGGACGCAGGAGAGAGCCAGAGACAGCGGAAGGGAGATAGAAAACCAAAAAATGTGTTTAGAGTCAGAAAAGGCAAGAGGCAGCAATAAAAATTAAAAAACGAGGAGCTTATGACTGAACAACAGGGAGGGAAGGGACATACAAGAAAGCAGATCATAAAAGGCCACAGAATAGCTGTTCCGTGTGGCTCAAGATCGCCCTCTGGCCACCACGTAGTGTTACAACAATCCTCAATCTCGCTATTGTTTTACCCATGAGAGAAACTGAACAGGAGCTGAGCAAAGTTTTTTTTAAATGTCATTTATTTTATTATTTTTATAGCTAATTTACAACAAGCGATTCACTGAAATAAAATGTGATTTTTTTGTGTTCATTGTTAAATCTCTCTTTTTCTTGCAAGATAAATTATTTTAAATACACTCTTTAAATTTAATCTGCGTCAGTTTGTTGTAATTTCACATTAATTTATTAAGATAAAAACTAGTACATATGATCAGGGATTATTTGAACAGAAAGAACCCGGACATTATAATATGACATGGATGATTCAAACGGAGATGAAAAAAAAATCATTTGATTAATCCAATGAGTAAATTGTAAACTAAAACATGTAACCCATTCCATCGTAAGACTGTGTGTATCTTTGTGTGTGCGTGTGTGTGATTTTGAGTGTGTCAGTGTTTCTGTCAAAATTGTTCCGGTGTCAAGTCACGTGTAGAACCAATGTGCGTGTGTGTTTGTGAGACGCCAACGTGTGAGTCATTGTATGTTGATACATGTACACACAAATCTTTGTGCACCACGCCCACTAAATTATTTATTCCGCTATACCTCTAAAACCTGATATGTCCTATACCACTGATCCAGTCAGACCTGGACCTCACCCCACACTCCAGTCTTCTGTAAACCTTGGTGACCCCAATCATTACAGTTTTTAAGAGTTAAAAGGGTTTAAAGACGGACCCGAGGGCCCGGAACACAAAAAAGTAGATTCATAAAAATCTGGGTTGAATTCTGATGGTTCCCGGGTCGGTCCTGGTTCAGACGCAATCCAGTTTCGAAGTGCCCTGATACAGTGTTATTTAAAGCCCCATAGTTTTTGTACAGTCAGATATGTCTTTATATACAGCAGTATATTCCGTCAAATAATTTTTTTTAACGGATACTTCTTTACATCATAGAAAAACAAATGAAAATAAACAAGTGGCGTAACATCTGACCCTTTCCGAAGCTCGGCCGAGAAACGTAAGTAATTCGTAGGGAAACGAGAAAGCAAAGAAACAAGTAATCAAGTAGCTAAGCACGGAAATAAATAAATTACTAAATAAATTAAATTAATAAAATAAATAATCCCTTCGAGCTTCTTTTACTTTCCAAAAACGCAAGCTGATTCCGTTCCAGAATTCAGTGAGAACTGGATGAACACAGAAATAAACAGACTGCTAAACACATACATGAATAAATGTCAGTTTAACTAGCTACACTTCCCTCTTTTGCTGTCCAACTCCTCTTTGTTCATCACAAAAGTGGCTAGCTCCTTTATTTCTCTTCAGCCTCCCCCAACTCTTCGCTCCATCATTCTGTTTCTGTTTCTCACTTTGTTCCATCTGTCACGTCTCCTGCTATCCTCTGATAGTGTACAGTACATTTGGTTTTCGTCAGCATTCTCTCGCTCCCCACAAGCACACTATCACACGCTCGCTGGCAAGCTCTCACGCAGATACACACACACACACACACACAGTGCTGGACTGTTCATGGCCTCTCACTGTCTCCACGGTGCAAGAGGCTTCACTTTAATACACTGTTGCTCTTCCATAAGGTGTACAGTGTTAGAAGTACAGCATTAATATCATGAATCATGTATGTTTGTAAACAGTAGCCCTAGACAGAGACATGAGTAACACAAATAATAACGTAACTGCAGAGGCCAAGCTCCCATACAGTATATTAGATTATAACAATATCATTTATATATCGCACAAACTGCCACCGACAACAGTGTCTGCCACCTTCATTACATTACATGAGTATGTTTTTCAACCAATGGTAGAGAGGGGGGCTGTATCCGAGATTGAACTGTGCTGCCATGTTTTATTCTGGTGCTCCCCTAGTGTTCGGCGCAGGGTACTGCGCTTCCACAAGACAGATGTACTGTATCTTGGCCTGTTCGGTGTCCTGGTACACACAGAGTGCGCCGAGACAGCGGGACAGAACGGTATCCTCGCAACGAAAGTTCAAAGAAACGTTTTGCTGTCCCATCCCAATCAGATTAATGTTCATGTTTTGAGGGACACGAGCAAATAAACAAATAAATCAAATAGCTATTACTAACAAACAAGAACACTATCTATATGGCTGTATTATTATTGATTGTTGCTGATCATATTAACAATAAGAAGAACAAGAACAAGATTAAGAATAGGTCTTATTCTTATTCTTATTACCATTATAATACAGATTTTGGAAACAAAGTGGCAACGTAACAGCACAGTACAGTCTCGGTTACAACCACTACTGCAACGGTATGCAGTGGCAAGCAATGGTACATTTGTGTGGCCTTATAGAACACTGGTTTATCCTGGCACTTGGATGGTCATGTGACTCCCAGGGAGGAACATGTGCCAACACTCACAATGACTGCTCTGTCTGCAGGAGCTAGTGGCGGACGCTGACCGACGCCGCGCGGGCACGCGGCTGAACGAAACCCTTTCCGGTCGGAATCCATTCTGCGTCATCCAGCGCTCGTAAGGTCGGCGCGATAATCAGATCTGACTTAAATGTCAGGCGGGAGCACCCCGGAGAGACAAGCTCGGGAGGAAACGCGGGTGCGGTTTAAAAAGCTCTGAGGTATAAAGGTATGAAACGTCTTCGTGGTGGAGCACGTGCTCAGCAGACCTCTCTCCTCGCGCCGAATTATTTGAGGCGTACAAAATTGGGATATGGGCGATTAGCCAACGTCAACGTGACACTAGCGGCGACGGCGGTCGGCCGTTATTCGTTTGTCGCAACCCTTCTTGTCGGAAAGCACTAGAATGGTCAAGCGTGGCGGTTTTCTTTCACGGAAGATAGGGAAAAAAGTGTACTCGTTCAAGCCATTCATCCGTGATTGTGTTCTAAATGACGCTGCCAGCTTCGCATCGGGAGATCACCAGCTGTGTCATACAACAGTGTGACATTATTTATTGACATGACATTAAAACAGGTTTCCAATAAGCGATTTTGCCCTCAGAATAGTCTTCAGTCAGATTGGTTGCATCCCACTCAAAAGCTCATTGGCCCGCCCTATAGCAAATATATAGCCTATATGGCCTGTCCTATAGGATATTTTTATAGTAGTATAGAGCGCAGTAGGAGAAGAGGCAAACGACCATCTTAGCTTCTAGGTTCCACAGTGGGCCTTTTTGGAAGTTGGATCACCTGTCTTAGACCACTGAGGGGGGGTTTTGTGGGAGCCCGTGGGAGCTCAGGAGCTCCAACTAGAGGCATCCACAGGAATAACATTTAACTTTGTAAAGTGCACAGAGGCCTCCCAGTCTCCACGTTCCCCTTGACCCCCTTGTGTGAGTATTGCTGCGCGTGTTAATGGAGCGCAGGACGCAAACAGGTGACCACTGCCAAAACATATACCCCAACATTGCGGAACAAAACCCCCCACAAGCCCTGCCCCCCCCCCCAAAAAAATCTCAAAAACAACAACACATTTTCATCTAAATCAAAATCGTTAAGATATTCTGTCTGTTCAGGATTCACACTCCCGTTAGAATGTCTGTTTGTTTGTTTGTTTGTTTGTTAAAAATATAGATATAATTTAATTTATACATTTTGTCTAAATTTGTTGCCTACATGTAGCATTTTTCTGTTAAGAGAGCGGACAAGAAGGAGAGAGAGAGTTCTGGCCAGAAATGCGTTAAGGGACAGAGGATCAAAGCTCTGTGTGTTTCAGTTACGACGGAAAAGACAAAGCCGGGGGAAAAATAGGGTCAGTTCTCGTTTTGTGTCGAGGGAAATACAATATAACGTTTTATCTAATCTCAACACATTTACTTCTCTCGCAAGCACTTCTCTCCCTCCCTCCCTCTCTCTCTCGTTCTCTCTTGTGTTCTCATACAATGACTACATCCTCAAAAGGATTAACACAGCAAGCCAAAAAACAGAGGAGTCAGTCTTTCTCCTTGCTTTCTTCCTCCTCTCTTTTTTCCTCTTCTCTTTTCCGTGGTTTCCCACTTCTCTCTTCTGCCTCCTTTCTTTTGTCGCCACCAATTTTTTATGAAAGCATGCACAAATTCTGCCGAAGGGGGTCAAATAATCTCTCCCTTACGGGCATTTGATCTCCTCTCTTTGCGGGTGACAGAGTGAGTGAGTGACCGTGTGTCTTTTTTTTCTAAATAAAGGCCATAATTCACAACATTATTGTTATTCATAGTATTGTTCTTAGTAAATGTCTTCTCACTTTAATTCAGTTTCTGTTCCACTTTTTCAATGTGAGATTGTTCCTTGCGACTGCGGGCTCCCTTTAAAATCGGTCTGTTCCTAAGCAGACAGCTCACTCTTTCTCTCTCTCTCTCTCTCTTTCTCTCTCACGCCTTTGCTCTCCCTCTCCCTCTCTGTCTGGGGTGGAGAGAGACTGGGGCATGGGAGTTGGAGAGGGGAATGGGCGCGAAGAGGGAAGAAATGGGGGGACCGTCTTTTCGCGAGCGTCGTGTTTTCCTCCGTTTGGTTCCTGTGATCGTCTGTCCTTTTTCCGGATGAGACGGGGTGAAACCACTCAGAGCAGATGGCTTAAGGTAGTATCGGAGAGCAGCTGGTAAGACAGAGCGAGAGAGAGGGAGAGAGAAAGACAGAGAGAATGAGAGAAAGAGGGGGAGAGAGAGAGAGACGAAGAAAGGGAGGGAACGCGACAGTTTGGGTGAGGGCTATTTTCCTGTGCTTATCCCCTGGCCCAAAAGCCTCTTGTCCCGTTTTCCCCTCTCCCTTTCACCCTCCTCTCTCCCAGAGCGCAGTTATAGATGGAGATAGAGCAATCACTGGACGTGGGGACAGGAGAGGGGGCACAGCGACGGATGGACAGAGAGATGGGAAGACAGGAAGACAAGGGGCGCAGTCTCTCTCCCCCCTCTCTCTCTCTTTTTCGGACATGATTCATGAGTCTAGTTGTGGAGGGGAGGGATAACGGAGCTGGTCAGCTGTCAGAGTTCCCCTCTCTCTCTCTCTCAGAGCACGTTTGAAGAGGACAGAGGAGTTGACGGCCGGACGGTGGGGGTGACGGCAGCCTCACAGTCTCTCCCTGGCGGGGATCCAGATGTAGGGCCCGGACTGCTCCTCGATCACCGTCTTAATCTTATGGTAGATCTCCTCAAAGCTGTCCCCTTCCACAATGGCTGCAAGGCAAACAAGGAGGAGATAGCTGACCACAACACTTTCTGCACTGTGTGGTGTCACACTGTCAACGGTAGCGTCGACAATCCTCGTGTCTGTTTCCTTACGTATGAATGGCTCAATATTTAAAGTGATCAACAATCTCAGTACGGTATCTAGAAAAATAACACTGAGGTGTGTGTGGCGCGTAACGTTCACTCTGTCCTCCCGACCATGAGGGGGCGCCGTCTCACCCGAGAAGCACTCGACGAAGTCCTGTTCCAGTTTCACCGCGCGGTCCAGGGCCTTCCGGGCCTGCTCCTCGGTCAGCCGCTTGTTGATCTCTCTGCGGTGAAACAGTCAGGGAGGTCGAACATCACATGAACCAACATGTTCCAGTGAATGCCAACAGTCACTCAAGATCAAACGCTGCGGTCAGGCGCACGTGGGCTGCACATGTCCCCGTCACCACGGGGATACAGCTCGTTACACACACTGACTGCTGCCTGGCGTGTCTCTCAGGACACCATTGATGGTAAACGCGTGTGTGGAGAAGGTAACGCGAGACCACAAGTCAGTGTACATTTAGGAAGACGGTACGCCAGGCTAATTGGACACAAGTGCGCTAGGTAGTGTGTGGATGGGTGAATTGTGTGCGGTAGGTAGTGTGAGACTGTGGTGTTAGTGTATGGGTATAACGTGTTTATAACAGTAGTGGCTCATGTGCTATGGTGGAGGAGGCAGAAATGTCACCTTTAAACTCACTATTAATTTCACTTATTTTGCCTGATTAAGAAGAGTGCCAATGAGCACAATGCGCTGCACCCACTGGTAGCTCATTCACTTTCTCTCAATTGTGCCTCGTATGGTAGCGTTCTTTTTAGCCACAGCACGTCAGCGCATTTAAATGCCAAGGCAGAGTTCAATTCAGTTAAATCAATTTAATCATTACACACACAATACGTTAAGCTTGAAAAATGTAAATTGCCCTGTAATTGCTAACGCTACAAGCTTTGAAGTGTCAAGCGTGACAAAGGATAGTGAACAAACTCAAATGAGGATACTGAGACAATTTCATGAGGATTTAATTTTGGGAGCGCCTGCCCAGAATGGCTGATATTATATGCGGTTGCGGGCACAGAAAACAAAGAGTAAATCTATCCACATGGTCTATTAACCAGCGGAAATGCGTAGCGCAATTCTGTGACTATTCGCAAAGAATGTGACCACAAGATACAGTGAAGTGAAAGGGGAAAAAGCAGCCGGCTGGTCTGGATTATATTGCTAATGAATTCCTTGATTGTTAATCAAGCACAGCAAACAAAAGTGGGCTGAGAGAAATGGCCGGAATAAAGGGATGGTTTCCGCCTCCTCGATGTCAAGCTCACAGGCTATCGTTGGTGAGTTTTGGTCATGTTTTTAATAAGCAGTCTAATGCTGGTGTTACAGAGCAGAATGCACAGACCTTGCAGTGGGTAGTGTGTGAGAGGAGTGTTACAGGATAACTGAGTGTGTAGGCCTTGCAGTGGGTAGTGTGTGAGAGGAGTGTTACAGGATAACTGAGTGTGTAGGCCTTGCAGTGGGTAGTGTGTGAGAGGAGTGTTACAGGATAACTGAGTGTAGGCCTTGCAGTGGGTAGTGTTTGAGAGGAGTGTTACAGGATAACTGAGTGTGTAGGCCTTGCAGTGGGTAGTGTGTGAGAGGAGTGTTACAGGATAACTGAGTGTGTAGGCCTTGCAGTGGGTAGTGTGTGAGAGGAGTGTTACAGGATAACTGAGTGTGTAGGCCTTGCAGTGGGTAGTGTGTGAGAGGAGTGTTACAGGATAACTGAGTGTGTAGGCCTTGCAGTGGGTAGTGCGTGAGAGGAGTGTTACAGGATAACTGAGTGTGTAGGCCTTGCAGTGGGTAGTGTGTGAGAGGAGTGTTACAGGATAACTGAGTGTGTAGGCCTTGCAGTGGGTAGTGTGTGAGAGGAGTGTTACAGGATAACTGAGTGTGTAGGCCTTGCAGTGGGTAGTGTTTGAGAGGAGTGTTACAGGATAACTGAGTGTGTAGGCCTTGCAGTGGGTAGTGTGTGAGAGGAGTGTTACAGGATAACTGAGTGTGTAGGCCTTGCAGTGGGTAGTGTGTGAGAGGAGTGTTACAGGATAACTGAGTGTGTAGGCCTTGCAGTGGGTAGTGTGTGAGAGGAGTGTTACAGGATGACTGAGTGCGTAGGCCTTGCAGTGGGTAGTGCGTGAGAGGAGTGTTACAGAATAACTGAGTGTGTAGGCCTTGCAGTGGGTAGTGTGTGAGAGGAGTGTTACAGGATAACTGAGTGTGTAGGCCTTGCAGTGGGTAGTGTGTGAGAGGAGTGTTACAGGATAACTGAGTGTAGGCCTTGCAGTGGGTAGTGTGTGAGAGGAGTGTTACAGGATAACTGAGTGTATAGGCCTTGCAGTGGGTAGTGTGTGAGTAGTGTGCAGGAGGAGAACTGAATGTGTAGTGGGTAGTGTGACCAGAGTGTTACAGGATCTTAGTGAGAGAAGGGCCAGTGCAGTAGTGCAGGCTTTTGTTCTAGCCCAGCACTAAACAACTGATTAAACTAATCAAGGTCTTGATTGTAGACCATGATTGGTGAATTAGTTGAATCAGGTGTTTTAGTGCTGGGCTAGAAGGAGTGTTACAGGATAACTGAGTGTGTAGGCCTTGCTCGGATAAGATTGAGAGTGTTACAGACCGTGGAGTGAGTAGTGTTTGAGAGGAGTGTTACAGGATGACTGAGTGTGTAGGCCTTGCAGTGGGTAGTGTGTGAGTAGTGTGCAGGAGGAGAACTGAATGTGTAGACTGTGTAGACCGTGGAGTGAGTAGTGTTTGAGAGGAGTGTTACAGGATAACTGAGTCTGTAGGCCCTATAGTGGATAGTGTGAATGCACAGGGAGACGTACAGTATGTTCTCCAGAGATCTGGGACGGATGAAGATAGCGATGGGGTGAAGCTGAGCAGCCTGCAGTCTCCTCACGGCATTAGCTGACACATCCAGGATGCAGTGCTTCCCCTGCTGCTCGGAGAGAGGGGAGAGAGAGAGAGAGAGAGAGAGGGAGGGAAGACAGGATTTCCATAGCAATGAATGAAAATAGCTTTTGTCATTTAACGATTTACCCCAGTACCCAAATGCCCTCTGCCGTACCTGCTCTGCCACCTCCCGGACGCTCTGCACACTGGTGCCATAGAGGTGGCTGTTGTACTGTCCCGCCTCGATGAATCGGTGGCTCTGAATGTCCTTCTCCATCTGCTCCCGCGACGACACAAAGTGATAGTCCCGCCCGTCCACCTCGTATTCCCGCTTTGGTCGAGTGGTGTCTGCGGGGGGGGGGGGCATGTTTAGTGTTAGTTTATACATCAGGATAAAAGTGCACACAAGCACCGTTATGTCAGTCAGTGTGTGTGTGTGTGTGTGTGTGTGTGTGTGTTTTGTATAAGCATCAGTCAATGAATATGCCAGTGAGGCTCGGCAACACACCGTGGAGTAGACGTGAGCTTTAATTTAGAGGGATGGTGGAAAGTGTCCTGATTGGCCAGTGTGCAGTCACACTTTCGCCGCTGTATTCACAGCTTCACCTCATTGTGGGGGGAACGGCCCACCTGTGCCTTGCACCGCGTGCATTACCACCATGAACATAACGAGTCAAATGCACCTTTTCCTGATCCCGGCTAACTGTATTCGAGTCCTTTTAATAGCCTGGCGTCAGCATGCCGGCGTGTCAGGTAGTGTGTGTGAGCGCACGTGCGTGTGTGGACGTCGGTATCCGTCAGTTAATGTGTCATGACGGTCAGGGTGTCCGGTGTGAAGGCGTATCGGGCGTGCGGGCGAGCGAACAATGCTCACGTGGAACGCAGGACCCAAACTTGTCGGGGAACTCCGAGAGCAGGTCGTCGTTCACACGGTCCTTCGTGGGACCCAGGATGATGATGGGTCTTGCGTAATGCACTGGGGAGAGAGGGAGAGAGAGAGAGAGAGAGAGAGAATGGAAAGAGGAGAGGAGGGTAAGAAAGAGAGGGTGAGATAGGAGTAATGGAGAAATAGAGACAGGGAGAGGAGACGAAGGAGGGGAGAAAAAGTGGAGGAAGAGAAGTTTAATAACAGGTTATTTTTTCTGTCATGTGTTTTGGCAATGCTTATATAACAGGATAGGGTAGGATTTTCCTCAGAGCCCAGAGGCATGCGCGCTAATGTCCGGTGTAGCATTACCTAAGACATGCAGTCGAGGGGGGAAATGCACAGATAGATGCCAAAAAGAGTGCAGCGATCAGGTGATGTCACCGCAGCAATTATTCATAATTTGTCCGGCCTGCAGGTAGGACTTCAAACATATCTTTATATCATTCCGTCAACATATCAATATTTTTTTCTCATGTACTGCAGTATGCCCGTAGAGCTAATTGCACCAAAACGTAACCTCCAAATCAAACGAAACAAAGACCAAGATGAATTCAAATGAGCTCACCTTCCACTTGTGTGACCATCTCATAGCTCTGTATGAAATCATCTCTCCCTAGAATCAAGAAAAACACAGCTGAATCGGTCATTTTACATTCTCATGGCAAGTATCCATATGTCAGACTTAAATGTAACACTAAAAAACATTTCCGTATCGTCTCTCTCTATAGAGTCGAATCTCACATTAATCTAACAAGCGCATTAACTGAATGTATTGAACTAGGCAATTCTGATAACAGAAAAAGCACCCTCAAACTGAACAAGTTTGTATTCCAATATCACCCGGTGTAGTGTACAAAGACAGGCACAGGTCATTTTGCACAATCAGCATCTTTTTCATAACGCAGCATCAATTCATGTCAGAAGAACAATTTCAGTTATGAAGAAGCTTATGAATTCCGATGTCCAAATGTAATGCATTGAATCAGAGAATTTCTATGAAAAAATGAAAAATAAATTGCTGCTGGAGGACTGAATGTCAGGCTAAAACATTTGGCTTGCAGAAAATCCACGGCAATATAACACAATATAATAATTATTAATATGTATAAATAAACCGGAATTAGCACTGCAGATTAGCTGCAGTGTTATTGGTTACTGTGCCCCCCTATAAAAGCCTTTGGCTTTCATCAAACTGAGGATGTGGCTCCATTACGGTGGTTTAATGAAACTATAATTTTGCCGATCTATTACAACACCAACACACAGGCTGGGATTCGATCTAATGAATTTAGACTAAATAAGGACAAATGCAGTTTAATCAAATTGAATTAAACCTTCTCGGATTCGTCTGGCGCCATATCAACAAAGTCTTGCCATATCGCTCCACTGTGGCAGAAGTAAGAGATTATAGCCAATGAAAATGTCTGCTCACTGAGTGATTGGCTAGCCTCGGTTGCCTCTGATTGGTCAGGCAGTACCCGAAATACCTGCCGTTTCATGCTAATTTTTCTTTTTGGGTTTCACTTTTTTAGGCTCAAGCTACACTACATGGCCAAAAGTCAGTGGACACCCCTACTAATTATTGAGTTCAGGTGTTTCAGCCACACCCATTGCCAACATGTGCATAAAATCCAGCACATAGCCATGCAATCTCCACAGACAAACATTTAGAATTCAGAATGGTTCGTAAAGAGCTCAGTGGTCTTAGGATGCCACCTTTGCCACAAGTCAGTTTGTGAAATTTCTGCCCTACTAGATGTGCCCCGGTCAACTGTAAGTGCTATTATTGTGAAGTGGAAGGCCTAGGAGCAACAACAGCTCGGCCACGAAGTGGTAGACCACGCAAACTCACAGAGCGTAAAAATCGCCGCATCACTCACTACAGAGTACCAAACTGCCTCTGGAAGCACCATCAGCACAAGAACTGTGCGTCGGGAGCTTCATGGAATGGGTTTACATGGCCGAGCAGCTGCACACAAGCCTCACATCACCATGCGCAATGCCAAGCATCGGCTGGAGTGGTGTAAAGCATGCCGCAATTGGACTCAGGAGCAGTGGAAACGTGTTCTTTGGAGTGATGAATCACGTTTCACTATCTGACAGTCTGATGGACGAAACTGGGTTTGGTGGATGCCAGGAGAACACTACCTTCCGGAATGGTCTGAGGCTGTTTCTCAGGGTTTGGGATAGGCCCCTTAGTTCCAGTGAAGGGTATTCTTAATGCTACAGGATACGAAGACATCTTAGCCAATTGGGTGCTTCCAACTTTGTGGCAACAAAGGAATTAGAACACCAATTGCGAGCCAGGCCTTCTCATCCAACATCAGTGCCTGACCTCACACATGCTCTTTTGGCTGAATGGGCACAAATTCCCACAGACACACTCCAAAATCTTGTGGAAAGCCTTCCCAGAAGAGTGGCAGCTGTCATAGCCACAAAGGGGGGTCCAACTCCATATTAATGCCCATGGTTTTAGAATGGGATGCCCAACAAGCTCATATAGGTGTGATGGTCAGGTGTTCACTGACTTTTGGTCATATAGTGTATATCGAGATTAATGTTCACACCTCTGTAATATACCATTAGGAATACATTACACTGTGGGAAAATTGATTGGTGCGTCCTGGTGGTGTAAAAAACACAACAATGAACAAAATATATAAATAGAATAATAAAAATAAACATTATTTTGAAAATATATCTGCCAAAATATTTATATATATAATTAAATAGTTGGCAATGATTTATACTGTACATTTAAATTATATATAATAATTTGTTTGTAGTGTAAATAGTTTTTTTTCATATTGCAAGAAAACTAACTTACACTTTGTAAATCTGTTTCTAATAATGTATGGTGTTATTGCTTCAAGTGATTCAATAATGAAACACATGTAAGCATAATAATGGTCATTTCACGTCAGTTGTAACTTTACATAACACATTTTTCTGTAGCCTATATCGCCAGAGCCAGGTAAACCCCACTGTTTGTGTTAGTTAACGTAGGAAACGTAATGTTATCTTAGATAACTTATCTACCACAATTTGAAGACATAGATGTTTTTTTAATTACTTGGGAGTTTCTAAAAGTCGTGCTGTGCAATTTATTTCATCAATTAAATTTCTGACCGCAAGCGAAATATGTTGTTCATTACAGACCTGTGGATCCATGGTGTTGGTTGATTTAGAGATTCAGGATATCACTAACAGGTGTTGGACGCCAATACTCCTATTTGATATATTACTATTTTCCTATGCAGCAGCTACCATCAGTATTCAAAACTATTTCTATCTTTATGTGGACTAATCTACATGCAGGGGTTCCTGCTTGAGTTCAAGTTAACTTGGCAGCAAAAACTGTGCCTTTTGACCTGCCATTGCAGTATGAAACTCAAGTTAAATAATACATCTGTATTATACTGACTGTCTATCCAAGGTCATGACATTGCATGCCTGCTTTACTTTAATGCTACGCAAACGAAGACCAACTCATATTAGGTTGAACAATGATACGTCTGTTATTACTATGCGGTGCTAGGCAAGTGTCCGATGAACAATCGCGGGGCAGTATATAAAAATGCATTTCAATCGATGTGGTCTTCAGAGAGGTACTGCAAATGCTAACAGTTTTAATCAGGCACAAGCTACAGTATATGTATGTATATGACACCTGATAAAATGCTGACCTCCTTAATCATCATTAAACATGTCAGAATATATATTTCCACTAAATAACCAACATATTAATACAATGAATTGTGTTAATTTACTTAAAGATCCATTCTATTGTTAAAATAGCAGTTAAAATAGCTATGAATCATATTTTGAAATACCAGTGTTATTATCTTCTATTCATTTTTACGTAAAATCATTTTCTACATATTATATCCTACAAATATTAGAGACAAAAGTGGGAAACAACCACATTAGTTCATTGCTTTATCCCTAAAATGCCAAATTAAACAAGTATAATGATACTCCAAAAAGAATTGAACTTTTTTCTTGAGAACGTTATGATGAATGTTAATTCATTTCAGGCAATCATCATTTGCTCTTTAAAAGAAAAAAGCTCCCAGCTTATGTTTCAGGCCGCACTTCTTCAGTTTCCTGGACTTTCAGACCAAATGAGCAAAGGGCAGATCCTTGCGAGGATAAGGTTGGCTTGATTGAATCTGGATTAAACCTTAGTCCTGCTTGAATGAATTGCAGATGCCCTTATTAAGTGTAAACTCGTTAGATGGAAATTGGGTCGTGGTCTTGTATGAATCTTATAGCGCTGAAGGAGCAGATGTCGTTGCGGCTGACTGAATCCGAGGTTCTGTGCACCTGTGTTTTTACCTTGTGATCCTATGCTGTCTCGACTTCGATCCTGTACAAGGGAGAGGAACGCAGGGCATCAGAAGAGGAAGAAGAGAGAGAGAGAAACAGATAAAGACTCTCACACATATGCACGCACACAAGCCCAGCATCACTAGCTGGAGGGTTTCATCTTAGGTAAAGATTGTAGATGGTGTTTAAAGACCGGTCAAATGTACCCTTTCTTTTGTCTTCATTCGCGTCCACTCCTTACGCTCCACCCTGCGGAGGTAGAAGAGATAGAGGGAAAGAATTTAATTGAACATATTACAAAATTGGCCGTTCTGGACCCACATATTCTCATTGTTAAACTCACTTTATAACCATGGTGATACTAACACTTTGGCTATTTAGCCACTTTTACTTTACGGTTAGTTCAGTAACATGAATTTGTTTGCCTGAAGAAGGGGTAATATGTGACTTTACTGCAACAGAGACCATGTTAGAGACCTTTTTGCAAAGTTGCTAGCAGCCATTGCTACAGCGTAGGAAAAGGTGTAGTGACATTGTGCCCAATCAGAGTGCAGAGAGATCCACAGTAGCACCAAAACAAAATGGAAGGAAACAATCTTATGTCAATAACTTCACTGTTCTATATAACCAGACAGTTATTCGCTACTTATTTGCCTACACTACACTAAGCTAATGATAGCATGAGTACGTTAGCTATCAAAATGCATTTAAATACATAAACCGTTCAGCTGCTTACAAAAGGAGTAACAAATTGTGTACGATTGTGTAGATTTTGCTCAGTCCCTCAATGTTTTGAAAATGATTTTTTTATTAGCAAGGCTAGCCTCGATTTACAGCTAATGGTACTTTATTTAACGATAGGAAATGTTTTCTTCTGCTGGAAGAATATATGTACAGTGTACATATAATATATGTACGTACAAAATAATATATGGCACATAGTTAATAAAACTTTTTTTTTTAAATTATTAAAGTTGCCTTGCCTTTATTTTGTTGAAATCAGGATAATAACACTGTTTGTAAATACATTTTATGAAAAACAATAAGGCACACAATAAGTGTTATTGTGCTTGTTGTAGGGCTGACCCCATTTAGTCGACTGGCCGATTGTTTGGTCGATGGGCTGTTGGCCGACCGAGATTTGTTTTGGTCGAGCAGTCGTGTGAAAAAAATTAAAAAGAATAATAATTCTCCACGCAGCATGAGACACCTAGATTCGCGCCACAGTTCGGCGCGCTTGTCAGTAGAATAATCCATTCTGGATGATGCGGGTATGGCAGTGACAGTCCTTCACTCTTAACATAGCTAGGCCTATATATAGTGCCTAAGTCATCATACCCTTTTGAAATAGTCACATTTTTTTGTCTTACAGCCTGAAATGAAAGTACATAAAATCCATCTTTTTCCAGCTTTATTTACACATTTTGCCTTACAACATTCAAGTCCCCTTAGAATATATATATATTATAAACTTGCTCAGGTATAACCAATCACCTTCCAGATCACACACCAAGCTAATTGGCCTCCACCTGACATCAATTGTAGTGGTTTTGATTATTTCACAATAAAATCTGCTGTTCCTTGAGGATTCCACTCCTAGTAGTGCATGGTAACGCAAATAATTCACCATGGCTGGAAAGGTGCCTTCAAAAGGACTTCAAAAATTGTGGATAGACAAAAGTTAGGAGGAGGATATAAAAAGATTTCAAAGGCTTTAACTATCCCTCTGAGTACCGTTCAGAGTATTATTAAGAAGTTGAAGGCATATGGCACCACCCATACCTTGCCAAGATCGGGCTGTCCCTCTGAACTGGATGACCAAGCCAGGAAAAGATTGATCAGGGAAGCTACCAAGAGGCCAATGGCAACCTTGAAGGAGTTACAAGTCTTAATGGCAGAGATTGGGCGATCTGTGCATGTGACAACAATCTCACAAGCTTTACACAAAGCTGGCCTGTATGGCAGGGTGGCAAGAAAGAAGCCTCTTCTGAAAAAGTGTCACACTGAGTCTCGTTTACGTTATGCGAAGAAACACATAGAAGATTCTGATGCCATGTGGCAAAAGATTATATGGTCAGATGAGATCAAGATTGAACCTTTTGGACTGAATTCCAAGTGCTATGTTTGGCGGAAACCAAACACAGCACACCACCCAAAACACACCATACCTACAGTGAAGCATGATGGTGGCAGCATTATGTTGTGGGGGTGTTTCTCTTCAGCGGGGACTGGGCAATTGGTCAGGATTGAAGGGAAAATGGATGCTGCCAAATACACCAAAATTCTTGAGAAAAACCTGCAGCCCTCTGGTAGACAGCTGAAGATGGGCAGGTGGTTCACCTTCCAGCACGACAACGACCCAAAACACACCGCCAAAAAAACAACGCAGTGGCTAAAGGACAGGAAGGTGAATGTCCTTGAGTGGCCTAGTCAGAGCTCTGACCTAAATCCGACCTAAGCCCTGACCTAAATCCTAAATCTGAAGAGTGCAGTCCATCGCCGCTCACCACGGAATTTGACTGAACTGGAACAGTTCTGCAAGGAAGAATGGGCAAATATTGCCCAATCTAGGTGCGCAAAGCTTGTAGAGACATATTCAAACAGACTGATGGCTGTAATTAAAGCAAAAGGTGCCTCTACAAAGTATTAAATCAGGGGACTGATCACTTTTCCAACCACTTATTCTAGTTTTTCACTTTTTATTAATTATCAGAAATGTTATGTACTGATGGATTTTATGTACTTTCATTTCAGGCTGTAAGACAAAAAAAGTGACTATTTCAAAAGGGTATAATGAAAAAATCTGGAGTATGGCAGCATTTCGTTTTAGTCGCGGACAATCACAAAAAAAGTAATGTGGAAATGTAAAAAAGTGGAATGTAAACTTTGCAAGTTTATCGTTAATAAAATGAGGAGCAGCCTTTTGCCAAAAATGTAGACAAGCTAGTGTTCCTGTGCCATAATATGAAATGACTGGGTAAGTAGGCCATCGGATGGCCTCCGACTCGAGTAAGTTATTTTCGATAGGCTATAGCCACGTTATGTTCCGCTTTAGGCTACAATTTAAGACATTAGGCTATGTTTGATCATTCCTTTGTTAGCCAATTTTTTGCAAAAGAGATTTTAAATCCCAATGAGACCAACCTGGTTAATTAAATAAAACATAGCCTACGCATTAGAATATGTTATAGTTGTGGTCAAATAAAAGCATCAGCCTATTATGTGGCCATACCGCAACTTCACAAGCGCAACGGCAGAATCTGCAAGGGCAGCATGAAGAGGCTCGGAACGGAGACGTTTTTTTTTCTTTCAAGTAATCTTGAACTCCAGCTCCATAAAGTCATTAGCCTATTGTTACTCATTTGTGTCATTCACTTAAGAAAGTTATAAAACACGAGACAAGCGCAGTGTGCATATAGTTGTATTTATTAAAATAAATAGGGTGTGTCATATAGAAAAAAGTTTCGACCAATCGAAAAAAACGGACGACTGTTGGTCGACCAGGATTTGTTTTAGTTGGGGACAGCCCTAGCTTGTTGTCAAGGCTGTGGTACTCACGAGAACACTAATCATCTGACGCTGATGCATTAAACCAGTAATCTGACGTTGGGACATCCAATCAAACACTCTCACTGGGTAAAAAAAAAAAAAAAGAGAATCGATAAGTTCTATATGGCTCAGTGGGTAGAGCATGGCGCTGACAACGCTTAGGTTGTGGGTTCGATTCCCATCGAGACCACATATGCTAAAAAATGTATGCATGTAAGTATAAGTGTACAAGATGGATGGGCAGGGAGCGTAGAGCAGTCGCGGTAATTGATAAGACAGACGGACGCGTGGCTGACCTCCTCTTGCTGGGTATGAAGCCGACCTCATCGCAGTCGCCCTGGGTGATGACCCGTCGCGCCTGCCACCACTCCTCGTCCCCACAGTCCAGGACATGCAGAACCTCCCCGAAGCGGAAGCCTACCGCCTGGCTCAGGAACCCGCAGTCTGCCGTCTTATCGTAGTCGAACAGAGCCCTGAGACGGAGAGATAGTGCCCTCATGCATATTCATGTCCCCAGGTATACGTTTTTCATGCCAATGAAGCAAATTCAAAACGAAGACAGGGAGAAACTGATAGGAGAGGCTTGTGGGGTTGCCCTTTGGTGATTTAGCATTGTGTGAAGTGATGCGTAGCTATTATGCAGTGAAGCTGCGAAGTTATGAAGTTATGCAGTATTGCGTGTTCGGGTAGTGCGGTGTGGTCGAGCACTGCGGTTGTGAAGTGTAGTTGTGTAGGAATGTGAGGTCGTGTTGTGCAGTGGTGGAGTGTTGCGTAGATGTGTAACATCTTGTGTTATTGTGTGGTTTGGTCGTGTGGTATATTTGTGCTGTGTGGTTGCGTTGTGTTGTGTAGTGTAGTTGTCCAGTGTTGTGTAGTTGCAGAGTATATTTGTGGTGGAGGGTAGTTGTGTGAAATGTATTTGTGTAGTGTGGTTTGGGTGTGTAGTGTGTCTGTGCAGGTAGTGTAGTTGTGTCAGGAGCAGTTGTGTACCTGATGTAGAAGCTCCTCTTGGCGTTGCTCCTCAGTGATGTGGTGCCAGAGCCCATGCTGCTGTTCATGAGCTGTTCCCGCAAGTCGTGAATCTTCGCCTCGAATCGACTGTACTCTGAACACACAATACACACCATTGTTACATGTTCTCAGAGCCATTGTATTGCACCAATACCAATCTATGTTGTATTGTACTTGGCAGGTTGGCAGTGTTCTTTACTGTACTGTCATACAGTGCTGTACTGAACGAATCTGTTTTCCGTTGTATTGGACTGGCTTGTACGGCATCGCATTGATAATATATGTACTGTGCTGCATTGAGCTGGCTTATGTATTATATTGATATTACATGTACTGTGTGTTTCCAGCTTGTCTGTACTATGCTGCAATGGACTGACCCTCTGGATTAAGGGTGGGAGATAAATTATCTAAGGTTAATTGAGAATGTGTCTGCATAACTGCTAAATGATTAAATGTAAATGTTCGGCATTTTCCTTTTTTTCTGATTCACTTGTTTTTTTAAAATCTCTCTGTATTGACTAAGGAAACTTTAGAGTTTTTGTGATATATAAATTTTGTGTAAAAAAAAAAAAACTTTATCTTTATTGACTATCTCTGTATTGCGGAAAAAAGGGGGAAAAAGAAAGAAAACGACTGACCCTCTGGTCTGTACTGGGCGATGATGGTGACGGTTTGCCCGGCATTCTTCAGCGCGGCAGCGGCCTGCTCGTGCGTGGCGTGCCGGAGGTCCACTCCGTTAACCTGGGGGGAGAGAGGCTCACCAATCAATACCGTCGCGGTGGAGAGCGACGGGAATGAGAGAGAAACACACATAGAGATTGTGTGAGGGAGAATAGCCGTCAGGATGACTACGATCCAGCATTTTTAACTCATTGTGCACCCAGCTACACATTAAAGGTAGACTATAGAACATTTGACCACAATCAGGTCAGGTCATACAGTACGCCTGTAGAAAAAAGTCTAATAATAGCTTTCACCACCATACAAAGATAACGAAAATTATTGAAATAACTGAAAGACGTTTTCTGAGACTGATCGACTTTTCACTCACAATTCAATTTAAACAGATTTTCTGTATATTACATAATGTACATCACAAAGCATTGCCTATTTTTGCCCATTGCCCCTCCGACATGCTCTCTCTGTGTCCCACAACAGCGATGGTGTTTCTGGGGAATGCACAACTGATCTCAAAATAGTTTTTTTAATAAAAACCAAGAACCAAAGAGGACAGGTGTATTGGCCTAAAACGTATGTGTACGTACGTACGTATGTGCACGGCAATACAATAATACAACACAATAATAAAATGGCAAAACAACTGCGTCTAGCATTGGAACGGGGCCGGAAAATGTACGTGTGCATATATGTTCCGCTGAATTTGGCTGAGCTTTACACTGAACTAATGACCTACAGCCACCTTGAGACCAGCACTACTCCTATGAGTCAAAAATGTTGATTGGAACTTTGTTATTGTATTCTAAAAAAGACATTTCAACGCAGCGCAGTATTTCCTCGCTGTCAAGAGGCAGAAATGCGAGACAGAAGTGACCCATATTGGAGTCATTAAAGCAGGCCAGCACAATGTGAACCTGGGGCCCAAAGGGGAACAGATTTCGTAATCGCAGTGAGACAGAGGTGCTCTTCCTCCCGCACCGCGACGAATGGCACACAAGTTCTGTCGACTTTCTACAAAAAAGAAAATCACGTCCAAATGCTGTGACATTTACAGACACAGAAAAAGTAGAGACCATCTTTCCAAGAGGGACATTCAGTGCCATTGGCTGCAGTATGAAACAGCCTGAGGGACACTGGGGACAACGCCACACACTGAGGGAGGCTGGCAGGGAGAAACTCTTCAGATAATTAGGATTCTTTAAAAGGCACCGAAGGTTGTCCTACGAGACAACGCGGCTCGCTTGGTACAGTGTTTCTAAACTATTATTTATATTTTAAGTTTACGTTATTTTTAAGTACTTACTCACTTTTCCTGAAAGTTTTCAAGTTATTTCAAGCTCAGCTGATCACTTATGAGGATTGGGCACAGTAAGACAGAGGATCATTTTTCAGAAAGCAGCCTTTGCTGCCCTTTTAGGTTATGTGTATGGGAAGGGAAATGGGTGATTGGGCCTTTGAATAATTATTTTTGTTGCTTTTGGAATGATCACTGTTGCTATAGTTACCGCTGATTCCATTAGTAAATTAGTTCATTGCGAACTGCTTTGGCGATGCTGTCATTTCCAATAAAGGGAGGCAGAGCAACCCAACAGAGGGCGCCCTGGAGAAAGTGAGAGAAATGCGGGGAGGTGGGGAGGAGGGGGTTCATCATTAAATTCACCTGGCAACACATAAGTAGGGTGGGGGAGGGGTCACCAGGTCAACAGGGACATCAGACCCCACGGTGTAAATTACAGCCATGACAACACCACCGCAGTTATTGCCCACAGTGTCGCGCGATTGGCGGAAGCCACGTGGTGATTATTAACGTGGCGGTATGGCTCTCACCGTGGTCGCCGTCGCTGTTAGGAAAAAAAATTAAAGCCACTTCCGCGGACCGCATGGTCATAAACCCGGGGAAATACAGCGGTTGGCGTGACCTTGGTTTAATTGGGACAGTAAATCAACCCGTACCAATTACGGAGTGAGTGTTTGGCACCGACCCCACAGCTGGTGCGGGGCCGTTCTTTAATGGCTCTGTGAGCTCCGCTGCGGAGATTGATGGGGTGATAGAGGGACAGGATGAAGGAGAGGAGGGAGATGTGGTATTGGAGATTGGAGGGAATGATGGAGCGTTTGGGGCAGGGGGGGCAGAGCGCCCCTCCAAGATTGGGGATAAAGCGCCCCAGTGTTTTAGAAGTCTTGCACATGGACACTGTGCCAGTGAGCGGCCGGCTCTAATGCTAGTGAAAGCCATCAAAGCCTCTGAAAGTGTACAGCCTCGGGACCCCAGGTGGCGCAACGGTAAAGGCATTCGCCCGGAGTGTAGCTTCAGGCCCCCAGGTGGCGCAAGGGTAAAGGCATTCGCCGGAGTGTAGCTTCAGGCCCCCAGGTGGCGCAACGGTAAAGGCATTCGCCCGGAGTGTAGCTTCAGGCCCCCAGGTGGCGCAACGGTAAAGGCATTCGCCCGGAGTGTAGCTTCAGGCCCCCAGGTGACGCAACGGTAAAGGCATTCACCCGGAGTGTAGCTTCAGGCCCCCAGGTGGCGCAAGGGTAAAGGCATTCGCCCGGAGTGTAGCTTCAGGCCCCCAGGTGGCGCAAGGGTAAAGGCATTCGCCTGGAGTGCAGCCTCGGGTCCCTGGGTGGCGTAACGGTAATGGAACTGCAGCTGGGGTTCGAGACCCATTCAGGAGAGGCGATTAGCTTTCCACCCCAGGGGAGGGAGGGAAGCTAGCATAAGCGTGCCGCGTATAAGAATGGCTCTGTGTGTACTGGAGTTACGGTTGACAGCTTGGCTGAGTTCTGTCTTGGAGGAGGCAGTTCATTGCCCTTTGTCACTACCAACACTGTGAAGGAGAGAATGGGGAGAGGGAGAGAGAGAGATGGAGAGAGAGAGAGAAAGATTGAGAGAAAAAGAGAGAGAGAGAATATGAATATGAGACAGACATGCTTGAGCATTCGTATGGCTGGGTTTGCTGTGTGAGACTGTTTCGCTGAACGAGACCAGAGAGAGCATTGAAGAGAGATGGGGAGGGAGGGAGAAAGAGAGTTTTTTTAATGATACAGCAAAAGCCTTCAAAAGAACATATTCAAACATTTGAACTAATTTTCCACCATTCTGTCAGCTCACCCACAACAAAACACTGCCGTATCGTCCCTCGAAAGGCAAATGACATTTCACCCCCTCAGTGATTCATATTTCCAATATGCTTGCAGCACTGTGAATGCCTTGAGCTGGGCTCATGTGGAAAAGGTTTGCCTAATGCCTAAACCTCCCTCATTTCCCAAAAGGAACGTCCACAGTCCCTGCTAAACTCGTTTTTGAAGCAGCCTGCCCGCTTTGCACCAGATCACATTAGTCACGAGCAAGTGACCCCTGGAGGAGCTAAGAGGTACAGCAGTTACATACAGTACCCTCAAAAATGTATTCACACCCTCCATAAAGATGAGCAAAGAAGGCTGTATCAAAGAAACAATACAGGAAATGAGCTATGCTGTGTGCTCAAAAATGTTATTATTTTATGCTAATACAAAAAAACTAAACAATAAAAGCCCTCATCTGATCATAACACCTGATTCCAATTGGAGTTCCAATGCTGTTTAGCAAACTCCAGTTGCTCTCAATAGAGGCTTTTTTTCTGGGAAACTTAAAACTGAATCTGATGGTAGATTTGGAGACTTTGTGTCCCCAAGAGTTTTGTAGATCTCAAACTGGCCCTTGGATTTGTCTTTTCCTCCCAAACCATCTGCCTCACTGTGCGTGGGGGCAAGATGCACTTGTATCCTCTATCAGGCAGGTTTACCACTTCCAGTAGTTTTAAACTTCTTAATTATTGGCCTGAAGTGGTACCAAGTAGTTTTGTATTTGTCTGTAATCTCCTGACTTGTGAAGATCACCTTAATTTGTGTGTGCCAACTGAATTTTTACCCCAGTGAAACAGGAGGCCACAATACAGTTCCCTAAGATCGACATGAACTTAAAAAGGTAGCATGTTAATGCAGATTTATTTTTGCTGGATTTTATTTAAAGTAATTATTAGGGATGTGGAACATTTTAACACATCCTTTAGGGAAAGAAATATTACTTGTTAAACAAATCCTTTTCTCTGTGCAATTGTATTAGTATAAAAGAATATAATTTATACAGCCTTTTTTTCTCATCTGGTATTCCAATTCTGTATAATCATGGAGGTAGAATGGAAAAGAAAGGGTGATGTGAACAGGTCATTCACAGAACATGAAAGAGGAAAGAATAGACAGAAGGAGGGGGACATAGGGGAGAGAAAGAGAGAGAGAAGAGAGTGAGAGAGGCTAGTATTTCTCGATCTTGTACAGATAGGACAGAGGTTCTGCTTTGTCTATCCATTGCTCAGTTAGGGAAGCAAAGTGGCGTTTTGGGGATGGAGAAAGGCTATTTTTGCTTAAGATATAAATGATAAAAGGGGATAAGAAGATACAAAGATAAGGAGAGATATAAAAGTACATTGATTTATATATATATATGTGTGTGTGTGTGTGTGTGTGTGTGTGTGTGCATGCACTACCATCTTCATGTTCGCCGCAGCCCAGCGGGATGGAGAGAGGTGTGTCTGCGTATTGCATCGCCTCCTCGACTGTCGTCTTCAATGAAGGCCTGTCTTCTGCTTCGTGGATGCATTTCTTTCCAGGCGGCTCCAATCTTTCAGAAACGGTTTTCATTCCGGAAATGTTACGGATGCGTGAGACAGCTAGGTATCCAGGGAGTCGGTAGGCTGCTCGAATCGCTTTATTCTGGATTACCTGGAGCCTGTGTATCTGTTTGTCAGACGCGGTTATCCGAGCTGGGGAAGAGTGCTCGAAGACAGGCCTGATGTTGCTCTGATAGACTTTCATAACTGCTCCGGTGCAGTGCTCTTGCCACACAGGGCTTTTAGATGGTTTAACTTTTCCCCCTTCTTTTTCCAGGTTTTCTGTGCGAGCTGTCCATCTCATATCCTGCTGGAGGGTGGACCAGGACCTTTGCCGTTTTATTGATTCTCAGGTGTCGACCATATAGTTTCAAGGTAAGTCAGTTTTGTTTTGGGGGGTTGTTGGTTGTTTTGCTGAATATTACACGCTGTGTACTCTCTACTTGTTTGACCATGTTTCTATTTTGCTTATGCAGGTCTGAAGCTTTTCTTCTCCACAATTTTGGGGCACATCGATGAGGTCCAATAGCATAAGTCATCAGCAAATTGTGAGATATTCACAATATTGGGTGGGGGGGTAGTAAATATCACTAATATATATTGAAAACAGGAGAGGGCTCAGGACCGCACCTTGGGGCAACCCTGTTTCGGGTGTGAAGGGTGATGATGCATTTCCTACTTTGACCTTTATTTGATGACTTGAGGAAGCTCTGTATTGTGTGTACTGTTTGAGGAGGGAGTTTGAGCTTGCTGTCTTTGAGCCTGTAGAGGAGGCCCTGGTGCCACAAGGCTGAAAGGCCTTTTCAATAAATAAAAAACCCACTGCAATAAAACTTTATTTCTAAAATCCCTTAAGATGCTTTCTACTAGTCTTAAAATGTTGTCCGTGGTGGATCTCTCCTTTCTGAAACCAGCTTGGTGAGCTCCCAGAATCCTCCAGGGCTTCTATATGGTCTCTTAGCATGTTTGTTAAAATATGTTCTAAAAGTTTTCCCAGATGACTTAAAAGGCTGATGACATCCTGTGGATCTTTTCAAATGCTGACAATGGCCATAACTAAAGGCATGTTTTAAATGCCTTAAAGCTATGACACAAATTGAATAATGGATTTCACGTGAAAATGTTTTCTTCCCAGCGTTGTGCGCATTGCCTCGTTAACTAAACATGAAACAAATGTGGGCCACAAATCGACAGAACAACATACGATTATCAGATTGTACTGGTTAGCTGTAGGGTTTTCTCAATCAGATGCAAAAGACCGGAGAGTGATTTAGTGCTTGACTCATGCTTGGCGGTTCGACAGTGCTTGAGTGAGGGTTTGAGCAATTTAAGCGCTTGGAAAGGTCAACCAGTCAAAGTGCGGGAGTGTGGTAGGAAAAAGGGAAGAAAAGAAAAGCAAAAATAGCTAATCTGGAAAAAAAAGAGAGGGAAAAGGAGCCAATGTCACGCTCGGTGGCCGCGACCGTTCCCCGCTCCCTCACCGAAGGACAGTGACGAGACACTCACGCACACCGATCTGCAGCAGAGAACTCGGTTTGGTTCAGTGCTCAGTTTCCCAACAGCACCTTTTCCCACAAAAAAAGGACAGTGTACCCAGCCTCTCTGTCACGGTTTGACCTATCCTCTCAGGATATTAAAAAGGGTAAAATCACAACAAAACCGTTGCATGCTAAATGCAGCCTCTGTTGAAGTGAATACGAACAAACTACTCAATTAAACAATTCAATGAATGAGTGAATAATACCAATAACAAAAAAGTGAAAAAAGAGAGAGACGTCGATTTAATTAACAACTGTTATGACGGCTGAGATCACGGTTAGAGGGGGGTACAATTCCTATCGTTTTAAAAACACAAGGAAAAAAGGAAAGAGGAGAAACTAAACACAAAAAATAAAGCAAAATCTTGTTTAAACGGAACCCCAAAATCAAACGAAACGAGTTTCACACGGACAGAGAGAGAGAGAGAAAGACAGACAGAGAGAGAGAGAGAGAGCAAGAGAGAGAGAGGGAGAGGAGAGAGAGAGAGAGGAGAGAGAGAGAGAGAAAGAGAGAGAAAGACAGACAGAGAGAGAGAGAGAGGGGGAGGTCACTCACGCTCAGGATCTGGTCCCCTTTGCGAAGCTCCCCGCTCAGGTCGGCCGGCCCCCCCGCCAGGATGAAGGAGATGAAGATGCCCTCCCCATCCTCACCCCCGACGATGTTGAAGCCCAGACCCGTGGAGCCCCTGTGGATCAGAACCCTCCTGGGCTCCCTGCAGGGGGAGGGAGAGAGGGAGGAGAGAGAGAGAGAGAGAGAGACAGGAAGCAGGAGGAAGAGAATGAAGAGGGGCAGAGGGAGAAAGAGAAGGTGGGGGAAAAGTGGGACGAGGCAAGCGGGGTGACAAGAGACACAATGAAAGAGAAAGATTAAGAGATGGGGATAGAGAAAATGGAGGAATACCATAGAATAAGAGAGAGGAGGGGGAGGGGGTGGCAGGAGAAAAGAGCAGGAACGGAACGTCAGCGCTCTGAATATCCTCTCATCGGTGCACAGGGCTCCGCCCACAGAGCGGGAGAGTCCGCGCGGGACCCACCTCGGTATGTCGTCATCTCCCAGCATGCCCTTGAGGATGGGCGAGTATCTGCGCGGCGAGGTGGGAGTGAGGGCTTGTGGGTACTCCGAGGCCAGGTAGTTGGGGTGGCCCATCTCGTTGTCCAGATGCGGAGAGTACGCTACGGGGCGAAACAGGACGTCTTTTAGATGAACGCGGCGCAGAATGGAAACATTTGGATGTCGCTTCCTTGCCATCCTAAACAGATTTCAACGATCCAATTCAATCCAATTAATTTATCATTTATTGGCGGGCCAAACCAAGGCAGTCAAATATACCATAGCAATACTGCAAGAAACACAAACTAATCTACAATACATAACATGAAAATATCTACCCACGGATAGCATATTTGCAAATAATAAGAAAATTGTGTAATGGTATATAAAGAAGTGAAAAATTTGAATCAACAATTATATTTAAAGAGGTTTAATAATGATTGTTGTGTGCTGGTATGTCGGTTTGTCACGGTATTGTGTGTCGGTTAGTCTATTTTATATCAGTCTATTTTATGCTTTTAATGTTGCTGTTTATGTTTTAGTTTTTTAGTTTTTTTTTTTGGTATATTTTAGATTATACCAATGTAAAATGTACTTTCAATTCAGCTTGGTTGCTGCCACATGCACATTACGGTATCTTATCCAATTTTTTGATAAACAAATAAACCGTTTACTACTACTACACACACACACACACACACACACGCACACACACACACACACACACGCACACGCACACACACACGCACACACACGCGCACGCACACACGCACACATGAACGCGCACACACGCACACACACACACACACGCACGCACGCACACACACACACACATACGCACACACACAGATACACACACACACACACACACACACACACAGAGACAGGCGGGTGGGACTCACAGCTGGTGAGGTCGGGAGGGTTGTAGCTGTCGGTGGGGTACAGGGTGGTGGGCTTGGCCACTCTCAGGTACACCACCTCCGCCGTGTTCTTCAGCGCGCCCACCGCGTCCTCGTGCATCACGTCCTCCAGGGACACCGTGTTCACCTGGGGGCACGGGGGGGACAGGAGGGGTGCAGGGCGTAAACACTCAACCAAAACGCCTCGGATATGGAGGTTATTTCTAACCACTAACCATTAGTGAGTGCCCTCTTCTTGTTTTTCATTCACAAATACATGTTTTAATCAGCACACCAACATGGCAGCACCAACGAGTCTTCATTAGGATTGTTTGTGTAAATCTATTAAGGCCTGCTCTCTACATTAAATCACCTTTTTTCTTGCAACCACTATGGAATCAAGCAAGTGGTTCCTTGTCAGTGAGAACCTATTTGTATTAAACACTTATTATAAATGTGCTTCAATATCACTATCATGGTCCTGTAATCTAATGATATTGACTATGTAATGTCTTTTTTCAGCAATATGACAATATCTTTTTTATCATGTGTCCCTTTATTGCAAAGTGCATATTTAACCAGTTGATTGTATTAAAGCAGGGGTGTCAAACTCATTCCATCGAGGGCCGAGTGTGTGCAGGTTTTTGTTGCAACCAATGCACTACACCAGGTGATTTCACTAATTAGCTCACTTCTTCAACTAAGGAGGGAACCTAATTGAAATCACCTGGTGTAATGCATTGGTTACAACAAAAACCTGCACACACTCGGCCCTCGGTGGAATGAGTTTGACACCCCTGTATTAAAGGGTATATATGTGTGGGCTATTTGTGCTGTTTATACTGTTTATTAAAAGTGCAACGCCAGTCTAAAGCAGACATAAGAAACTATACATTAAAAATTGATTAAAATAATGATTAAGACATGATTTTATAAAACTGAGATTTCAATGAAGCAATTAATATTAATACTGAAGACCAGAGGCAGAGGGGGGTCTTTTTATGCAAAATTATTTTTGTTTTTCAGTCTGCCATCCCTAACATGTCCCACAGAGGGCAGTGTTGCAGTGTAAGAGCACAGGACATCACATTACATTACATTACATTACATTACAGGCATTTAGCAGACGCTCTTATCCAGAGCGACTTACAGTTTACATTTCTTTACAATCCATTTATACAACTGGATATTAACTGAAGCAATTCAGGTTAAGTACCTTGCTCAAGGGTACAACGGCAGTGTCCCACCTGGGGATTGAACCTGCATGTTACCTAACGTTACAAGCCCCGTTCCCTAACCATTATACCACACTGCCTGCCACATGCAGTGTCTGCTATTTATCATGTCGCCTGGCCAATCATCATGCCGGGCTCATAAGTGGCCTTAGTGAGGAAATACAGGTGTGGTTTCCATGTGAGGTGTGAGGGTGTGTTTGTTTGTGTGTGTGTGTGTGTGTGTGTGTGTGTGTGTCTTTGATTGTATATGTTAGCTTCTGAGTTTGTGCATGGGTTTGTGAGTGTGCGTGTATGCGTTTGTGTATGCATTGACTCACAGCCAGTATTTTGTCTCCGATCTGTAGCCGTCCATCCTTGTGAGCGGCCCCCCCCTCGATGATCTTGGTGACGTAAATGCTGTTGTCTCCAGGGACGTGCTGGTTTCCAACCCCCCCAGCTATACTGAAACCCAGGCCTGAGAAACAGAGAGGCAGAGCCCTCAATGGTCATCAATACTCTGGTAAACCTGCTGCAGTGCAAACGCAGTCTCACACACACACAGACACACACACAAACACACACAAACACACACACACACACACACACACACACACTCGTCCCTCTCACCTTTGGGCCCCTTGATAAGTTTGATTTCGGCGACTTTCTCGGCCGCTGGTTTCCGCCGCAGGACGTAAAGCCGGACGATGGCGCCCGCCTCCTTCAGCGCCTCCACGGCCAGGCTGTGCGTCACCTCCCGCACGTCCACCTCGTTCACAAACAGGATGCTGTCATTCACCCTGATGGACAGAGACAGAGGAAGAGGCTTGAAAATCAGCACTTACAGTGAAGTCTGAACCACTGGTCCTGGACGAATGCATGCAAGCAGCAGGGTTTATGCACACATACACATACACATACACACACACACACACACACACACACACACACACACACACACACACACACATACGTGAATACCCACGCACACACACACATACACACACACACACACAAACACATACGTGAATGCCCACGCACACACACACACACACATACATACATACACACACACACACACACACACACACACGCATACATACACACACACACATGCATACACACGCATACACACACACACACACACATACATACACACACACACACACACACACACACACGCATACACACACACACAGACACACGCATACACACACACAAACACACACACACACACACAGACACATAAACACAAACACACACACACACACACACACAAACACACATAAACACACACACACATACAGTGGGGTCCAAAATTCTGAGCTGTTTGTTTTCATCTTTCATCGAAAACTAACACAAGATTTTTATTCAAAAATGTCATAAAACACTAATACAAAAAAAAATTCTTGTTTGAGAAAGGATGGTATGAAATGTAAATATCTATAAATATTTTGTTTGCACACCATTGCCTTTAATTTCCTCAAAATGTTGTGACACCTTATTTTTAATTTAAGTTTTAATACACGGACACTCCTAATACACAGTGTACAGAGTTGTTTTGGTCTTGTAACAATTAATACTGGATATTGACATAATTAATATGGTCCTCTATGTGTTCTCGTTGCTACTGCAGGTGCTTTAATCTTGAAAAAGGATACTTCCTTTGCAAAAGTTTGTACAGCTGTTTATAATTATGTCAGCAGGGCTTAGTGAAGTAGTTAGAGGTCAAATTGTTCTCCTGAGTAAATATTTTGTGCTAGTTTTTGATGAACGATGAAAACAAACAGATCTTTGCTTTGAGTTCCCAACTAAAAACTGAAATAAGCATGAAAATCACAGTGAGCAAGAGTCAGGAAAGGGAGGAGAAAGATCCAGAGATCCAGAGAGAGAAACCACATCAAGGTAAATGTGATGATATTCATATAACAAAAAGAAAACAGACACCTTGCTTTATTCTTCATTGAAAGACTTACTGTAATTGAGATACTTGTTTTGTCAAATTTTGAAGATGTTCCCCAAACTCCAAATACAATGCACTCACCTAAGACAAACAACTTTTGCGCAAGTATGTTGCCTCTTGTAACTGATTTATACTTGTAATCAGAACATTTTATACTGGTTTGAGTTTGTTTCCAAAGGTTTTGACTGATTCTGATTCATCGTATGAGGTTTGATTCGGCGATCAGAGATCAATGATTCATTGCATTGACTTTAGAAAAATACAGTTAAATATGAATCTGTTTCCGATTGCTATCGGAGTAACTATTGCTATGCTGCTATAGATCACGACACGCGGGGTCCTGCTTTAAGTGGATCGGAGAAGCTGTTGGTGATATACCGGCAGATCGGAGATGCTTTTGTACCAGCAGGTATATCACAGACATATTCTTTGGTAGCAAGCTATCGCCTTCTATAAGCTCCAAATCACAGCTTGACCCTGCTGCACAAAAACGGAGCTCATGCACAAATGAAACTGTGAAGACCACTTACGGGTATCAGACAGACATCTAAAATGAAACATAACCACACTTTCACGAAAATGTCCCCGCCAGCAGCCAGTGAGCAGGACCCTAAAACATTTCCCCTAAAAGCGCGTTTTATTCATTCGCCTTGGAGCCATGTAAGAGGTGAGGCTGGGAAGGAGCGAAGCAGAAGCCGAAGCCGACGGCGGGCTCTGTGTCCGCAGCTGAAGCTGGGCTATATTTAGCCCCCGGTGTTTATTCTGAAGCCCGCTGCCCTCTGACTGCACTGTAATCTTTGTCCTTTTTTTTTTTTTTGAAAGCGTCTGCCTGAGTTAATGCAGTCTGAAGTCTGAGGGCAGGAGGGGGGTGTTGTTGGAGGTGTGGCACATTTCGGGGAGGAGGGCAGAGTCGTGACACATCGGTGACACAACCGTCCACGGGCTTAGAGTGACACAGCTGAGGAAAGGGGTTCGAGTGGAAAAGTGAGGGGAATATTTTAGAGATGTATATCTCTGGACATTGTATATTTATGTTGCGGTTTGTCTACTTTGTAAATGAAATCCTTTGGCAGCACAATTTTACTGCTGCGTCGATAAAAATATATTTGCACGGAATTTTAATTGATACGAATATACGAGCTACAAGGGTATTTCGACAAAAGCTCCATGAATGATCACTATGAGGATCTGTTTAAAGAGTCTAATTGTTATGTTGAAAATCTGTTTACAGAGTCAGAGCTGTGGCCTGGTTTTGGGGTAAAGTGGCTATTCAGAGGGACTTGGGAATGGGTGTAGAGGTCAGAGGTCGTGCTGCCCCTGGCTCTAAGGCTACCCCAGGGGTGTCAAAACTGAACACAGTTTTTCCGTATCACTCCCTGATTTTCATCAGCCCTGCCATTTTGTCATCTCAAAATCTATTTAATTATTAGTCTAATTATTAATTATTTCTTTGTTTACCTTGTTTACCTATTTCGGCCCAAAGTACTGAACAGATGCTGAATTGCATAACAACATATTTTGGGACCTGCGTACCTGCCATTAAGCACTCCAACCAATTCAACAGACTGCCGTAAGTTGGACGTTGGGAGTTGATGAAAAACCAGTGCATACATATGACCCGACAGCTAATTGGAGCCGACGTAAGGCCCAATTACCAAAGGCGGCGGCTGAACGGCAGTGGATGTGACGGTCATATTCCATGGAGTTGAGCGGAATCTTTGTGCAAAGCAATTATTTATCCAATATAGAGCAATGATTTATTATAGAGGCTAATATCAGCATTAGGAGAAGCTGCCATAGTTGAGGAAAATCAGGCACCAATTTGGTTGTGTGTGTGTCCGTTCAGAAGGCATATTGTTGAGGGCAGGAGTTAGCCTGTAATGTAGTATAATGGTTAGGGAGCTGGACTTCAATGTTCAAGGTTCAATTCCCAGGTGGGCCACTGCTGTTGCACCCTTGAGCAAGGTACTTATCCTGAATTGCTTCAGTAAAAACATCCAGCTGTATAAATGGATTGTATGTAAAGAAATGTAAAACTGTGTAAGTCGCTCTGGATAAGAGCGTCTGCTAAATGCCTAAAAATGTCAGTGTTAACCTGCGACCCTGTATCTATGGGGGTGAGGAGTCCTCGTGATGTACCTGAGTCTGCCGTCCTGGGCGGCTGCGCCCCCGGGGATGATCTTGGTGATGAAGATGCTGGGGTCATCACCGACGTGGGGGTTATCCGTCCCCCCTGCAATGCTGAAGCCCAGTCCTGAGTTCCCCTGCATGCGTACACACACACACACACGCACACATACACACACACACATATATACACACACACACATACATACACACACACACACACACACACACACACACACACACACACATACATACACACACATACATACACACACACACACATGCACGCATGCACACACACACACACATATACACACACATACACACACACATATATATACACACACACACACACACACACACACACACATACACACACACACACACACACACACACACACACACACACACACACACACACATATATACACACACACACATACATACACACGCACACACATGCACGCATGCACGCACACACACACACACACACACACATATATACACACACACACATACATACACACACATACATACACACGCACACACACACACACACACATACACGCACACACACATACATACGCATGCACGCACACACACACATATATACACACACACATACGCACACACGCACGCACACATATATACACACACACATACGCACGCACGCACGCACGCACGCACACACACATACGCACGCACACACACACACACGCACGCACGCACGCACACACACATATACACACACACACATGCCCATACACACAGGACAGAGACACAGACAGAGAGAGGGGAGAGAGAGAGAGAGAGAAACTTGCTCATTTTGCTCACGTTCACACACTAGGACTAATTGAGGTCATAGATGGTCTGGGGTAATTGCATCTGGACACAGTGTATGAAGAGGCTATAGTGCAGTGTAAAAGATGCTCTGTTGAGCCAGGTCTGTACGATACAGCAGCGCAGCTCAGAGAAGAGTCTCTGACTGTAATGATGAGTCAAATAAGCAGTGTGCAAAATTGAAATACAAGCATGCCTTCTGACAATCTTCATATGGGATGGCAGAACTGCTGTATTTACACAGCAGTATTTATGCTGCACTGTCCTACACAAATCTCTGAGCCAAACTCAAGATACAGCCAATGAAATCACATTTTAATCCTTCTACAATAGTGACATATAACAAATGTTATGTAGTGCCAATTACATTTTAAAAGTGAATGGAATTTAATGGGACTGAAATGGAATTAAATCTTTTCATTCCAATTCAAATACATATTCTGTAGCCTGAGGTTTTTATTCCGATTCAAATTCACCAAAAGTCGACAACCTTGGAGTGCATTGATATCATAGGCTATTTTTCATAGTAGACAGGCCACGTCAGTATTAAGCAGTGGCGGATAAGATAATATTGCATTAGACAATAGTAGCCGTACACATTGCTGGTTGCAGCCCTGGCTCAAGCAGCCACTAAGAAAATATTTTGCTATTCCAGGATAGTGTCCCTACATACAGACCCAGGCTCAAACATAATCAGTCAGCCCAAACATAATCATAACTGTAATCCAGAGAAGTTTGTAAAAAAAAAGAAAAAAAAAAAACTGAAAAAGAACATTCTAAAATTATCCTGTATCTATCAGTACAATTTGCAGGTAACATGGGCCAAGGTTTCAGTTACACAGTTAAAATATTATGCCCTTGGTGGAAACGCATCGGCTGTAGACATCAGTGAGTAGCACTCAAATAAGCTTATTTTTTTTTTTTTATTTATAGTTTCAAATTTTTCAAATTTTTCTCCCAATTTGGTTGCCAATTACACCCTCTATTTATTTCAATTCACCCTACCCGCGAGTCTGCCGCCCGTCCTCCAGGTAACGAGGCAATTTTTCCGGGCCGGTAGATACGCCTCCTCCGAGACAGAACCCGACCACGGACGCCTTTCCTGCTCCTCGGCGAACTCGTGCCGGCTCACCCCCCCCTCCCCGGGGCGGACAGTCCCAATCGGGGCTGACGACCAGGGCCAGCCAAAGTGTGGTGCATTAGACCACTGCACTATCTGCCGCCCCCCTCGAATAAGCATTTTGGCATAAACACAGTTTCACAAGAATATATATTCTGCCATTAGTCAACACTCAGCAGAGATGTGAAATTTAAATGAGATACTTCTGTCATGTATTACGGGTAGGACAGGCACAAATGTGCTGTCAAATGATTTCACAGGGAGCTGAAGTACTAACGTACTGTTCTCTCCATAAGCAGTGCTCGAACATTCTACCCCTAAATATAGCAAGCAAGGTGCTGTTCACATTATTTAAAATCTGTTTATAGCACATGTACATTTCCTCAAAAAAAATTTCATAACGTGATCATACGGTGATCTTCAAACGCATATTTAAATTGGAAATGGTAATTATTCAATTGTTATTATTTAAAAATGTATTTAATTGTTATTTTCTTCAATATGATTCAAGTCTCATTGAAAATGAACGGTATCTAGTACGGAGATCAATCCCGTTGCTAGGGCTGTTGATAAGGAAGTGCTAACCTTACTTTCCTGGCGCATGCTGAAAACGCTTGACTTTTTCAATGAATTTCGAATTCATTGCTTACGTATGCATTCATTGATGTATACACAATGTTATCAGACTCGTAATTAGGAATATCCAGTAGACAGAAGGGGAACAGCCAGATAGTTTTGACCAAGTGCCCACAAGGAGCAGGCTGCTAAATATTTTCCATCATTTTTTAATTTACAGTGTGAATAGCAAACAGGAAGAAAAAATCCTCACCCTCTCCAAAGTGATCTCTTCATACTCTACCTCACCATCAGTGCCGTTCACCTGAGAGAGAGAGAGAGAGAGAGAGAGAGAGAGAGAGGAGAGAGAGAGAGGGATTGGAGAAAGGGGAGAAAGAGGGAGTGAGATAGCGGGAGAGAGAAAATGAAGCAGGATAAGGTAGAGATGATGTTGACAGAGAGAGAGAGAGAGAGAGAGAGAGAGAGAGAAAGAGAGATAAAACACCATCGTTAGCACAGGGATCCTTCAGAATTTGTCCCCACTGGAGAGTGTGGGAGAGAGGACACCTATTTAGCGACACTGAACCGGACATCACATAAACAGCTCCCTGGAGCACTGACCACACACACAGAAAACACGCACACACGCACACACACACACACACACACGCTCAAACATATATATATACATAGTCCTAATCACCACAGTGCTGGGTGCACAAAACTCAGCATTGTTCACGTGACACACCACGACCGTTTTGTGTTCCGTCTGCCTGGGAGTTACAGCACTGCCCAGCATATACTGCACACACACATATATATAGCTATATATACATCTTACCACATACACTCATATACAGGCCTTAAACTCTACTGAGCATGAGCAAGATGGGGCACCATGGAGGGGAAGGGCAGAGAGCACTCACATTTCAGATTGAGAGAGAGAGAGAACACGGGAGAGAGCGAGAGGAACAGGCAGCATGGCGGAGGAGGGCAAGAGGGGCCATGGTGCTTCAGACAGCAGGGCCGATGAGAAGCGGTGTGAGAGAGGGAAAGAGAGACGGCAGGATAAAAGGATAAGAGGGCCCGTTGGTGGGGGTAGGAGAAAAAAAAAGTGTGGGAGGGGGGGAGAAAACAAACGATGGACGCAGGGGAAGGAGGGAAGGAGGAAGGCCGAGATGGAGAGCAGGAAAGAGAACGCACGAAGGCAGAACAGCCGCGGGTCAGGCGGAGCGGAGGAAAGGGGGGGATCGTCGAAGCGTTGAAAAGCAGAGGATGGAGGAGGGCGGCGTTAGAAGGAGAGATTAAAAAAGGAAGAGACGAAGGAAGAGAAGAAGAATATGGAGAGAAAAAGAACAGGGGGGGGAAACAAAGGAGAAAGGGTGGAGACAAAAAAGAGAAGAAGCAGAGAGGCAGGAAAAGAAGAGGGGAGACAGAGAGAAAGAGATAGAAAAGAGAGAGAAAAGAGAAATATAATCCTTACGTAGGGGGAGCCATCAAGTGTGTCAGTGTTAACAACCACAGGAGGGGAGTTGGCCTACAGAGAGAGACACAATAAAGAGAAAATAAACAAAATTCACAAAGTAAAGGGGAGAGAAGTGTAATAAACTGAGAGAGACGGGCGGGAAAGGAGGAAGGGCTGGAAATGCATTCTCCAGGGGCCTGGTTATGCACCCCTACTGTACCAGGCATGTGTCCTTCAGACACACGTGAGACTCAGGTGTGTCAGGATCCCCCTGCACACAAGCAGAGGCCGACCCCACTCTCCCACTCACTCGTGACCTTACTCCACCAGCCACCCACCCACTCACTTCCCTATTCATTAAAACTCACCTACCCACTCACTCTCTCCTTTATTCATTCACACTCTCCTACCCACTCACACACACATCCACTCTCTCCCTTATTCATTAAAACTCACCTACCCACTCACGCACCCACCCACTCACTTTCCTATTCATTCACACTCCCCTACCCACTCACCCACCCACTCACTCTCTCATTTAATTGTTCACACTGACCTACCCAGTCACCCACCCGCTCGTAAGCACGCGCACTAACGAGCCAACCATCGCTCACTCAATGTTCATTCATTCGCCCGCTCACCAACCCACTCTTCCAATTAGTCACCCACTAATTCACCCATTCATTCACCCATAAACACCCTCCCACTCACCTCACGCTCGCCAGCCCACCAGTCGCTCGGCCATTGGGCCAGATGCAAGAACCACTTTTACGCAGAAATTTGTTCGTAAGTCACTCTGTGAGTGATTTACGAGAATTTGCCGCATTCACCAATTTTCTTGTATTTAGAATTTTCTCTTAGGTACGAACAAGATTTACGAGTGGTCCAGAGCTGTCGTAGGAGTCATACGTACAATTTGCCTGCCGTTCTCCAAAGCAAAACAACTTTGTTTTTGACTTTTGTTACTTAGAAGAACTGTTGAGTTTGAATATATAAATTACACGATAAATGATAGAATTCATAATGTATAATCATTTTGAGAGTATCCTGTTTGACAATTGTAGGCCTATATTTGACTGTTTTCTTTTCAAATTGTAGGATAATATCATTCATAATTCATTAATATAATTATATCATTATCATTCGTTTCAATTGTGGCTATTGAGGCTATGGTATAATACTACAATATCTTGGAAGAGAGCGTGTCTTTAGAGAGCGCGCTGATCTATTTGCAGAGACAGACAAATTGCTAGTGTCGCGTTTTCCGTTACCACGGGCTGTGCTTCGCTGTCAGTCGCTGTCCAGGGGGACATCCGTTGAAACACCGGACAAGGCAACACCAGACAAGGCAACACCGGTGTGCGTAATGGAGACTTCCTCCTGACCCCCTCCTGTTGCAGTCATGGATCACCTTGCTTTCGCGAGACGTTTCTTTGACTCCAATTTCATATCACACCATTTTTAACATTTATTTCTGTGATACTATGGGCAACAGATGATACTGCATTAACTGCACAAGTAATTTTTTCCCACTCCTTGGTTTTAACAAGTCCCTTAATTCCACTGTTGACGATCTTAAATCGTATGTGCTTTCGGTGAGTTATTTCAGATAGTAGTACTTCAATCTCTGAGCTCGTACAGTTTTTCTTCTGTGCCATTGTTATGAATGACTTTCCTATGAAAATGGGGCGGGACGCCTAACCTTATATAGCATTATTGGGGCGTTAATTATGCTAATTCACAAATCACATGAACGCGCACTCATTTAAGAAGACATAGCATTCAGCATGTTTACGTTGTCATTTACGACAGTTTTCTGAAGTTATGAGCGTTTGCTGAATCTGACGTGGAACATTCGTGAGAAGTCACCTCACGAAAAAAAACCAGAGAAAGATACAATAAAAATACGAAAATGTTTTTGCACGAGGCCCATTTGTCTTTACAATTCTTAGCCGTCACCGTTCTCTGTGGCGACCAAAACGTGTATCCTTACGCATCACTCAAAATGCAGCTTCCTTAATGTATGACGTATACCTAGATTGAGGTGGAACCTGCAGCCCAATGTGTTCCCTGACCGTGATTCCATGCTGCTGCCCAGAGGTGACAACCTTAAATGTAGGTTTTTACTGACATGACTCTCCCCATTTTTATTGACACACCTATTTTTTTACTGCCACCAATTTTACACAGCATAAAATGATAAAACCATAACAAAACATTTTGCAAATCTGTGATATTTTTGTTAATATTTAATTACCGACAGTCGCCAGCCCTGCCGCTGCACCAAATGCCATTGAAATCAAGCCGTACAGACCTAACCTAGTGGTTCTGTGTGGCTCAGTAGGTAGAGCATGGTGCTGACAACGCTTAAGTTGTGAGTTTGATTCCCATTGACAACGCATATACTGAAAAACGTATGCATTCATTACTGTAAGTTGCTTTGGATAAAAGCGTCTGCAAATGGCATATATTATATTATAATACCCGAGTAGAGAGCATTTCTCGACAGGATAGCTGTGTGACTGTGGGGTCCTGGGGTTTATGAAAGCACAATCCCCACCCATGACACACTATAGGCCCCCCGATTCATAAAGAACAGCTTTCCATGTGCAGCCATTTCTCTTTAAAGCCACTATGAAAACCCGCTGGAGCTTCGCACAGCTCGACGGCCCATTGTCTGCACTACAGCGTGAGTCACTGCTGTCCTTGGAACTTAGCGGTTCATTAACAGTGGCAAGCCAAGGGAGCTACCTCGGTGAGCCAATGTGGGGTGCCTTCACATTAAAGCCATCTCCGCATTCTAGCGCACCGTTTGTCAAAGTCACGTGCGGACCCTAACAATTCCGTGTGCCGACCACCATTGCCCCGTCCCACCCCTCAGACGCTGATGTTCCTTTATGTCATTGTTTTCAAATGTACCTTTAACCCTTTAATGGTCTGCTCAACCATTTGGTAGAGCACATTGTTGTGACTTTTGCCATTGCTTTTTTCTGGGTGAGACTACTAAAGAGTTAAGATCCGCCTCATTAAAGGATGGAAACATTACATGAGTTTGAGTCAAATCTGGACCTCTCAGATAAATTGAGTTTAAATCAGTTTTCCTTTCTCTCAGAAAGTCAATTGAATGGTTAATGCAACTGATTGGCCAGAGTGTCTTCACACTCTGACTCCTGGGTAAAGGAAGGGTGGAAAAACAGCAGCGCTCAGCCCATGAGGACCGTGATTTGAGGAACCCTGCGGTAGAGGGACCAATCATATATCTTAGAGAAAATGTAACATCTCTATTCTACCGCAGTGACATTACTGCATAACTCTTTTAAATAATACAGACATTGTAGTCCAATACATTATTTATCATTCTGCATATTTTATCTACTCTCATTAGTTGCATAATACTGAAAGTATATCTAGGTCACTATTATGCACAGTATTGACAGTGAACACAAGCCACTATTTTGCACAGTGCCAAACTGTACAAGCTGTTTCACTCTCTCTCTCGCTCACTCTCTCTCAAGTGCTGCCAAACTGTACAAGCTGTTTCACTCTCTCTCTCTCTCGCTCACTCTCTCCCAAACTGTACATGCTCTCCTTCTCTTCTCTAACCCGTCCTCTCAACCTTTCCTTTGCTACAGATCAAGACATAAAGACTCTCTTTTTTCTCTCCCTCATCATCTCCAGCTCATCTTTTTCTCTCTGTCTTACCCACTACCCTGTTTTCTCTCTATCTCTCTCTCTCTCTCTCTCTCTCTTGAAGGCCAGATGGTCCTCCCAGCATGGCTTTGACTGTTTCCAGATTGTTGGCCTCCCTCGCTCTCCCTGTTGAAATTAAATTCTAAATACTTCATTGGCCTGACCATTTTCAGCTTGACCCAGGAACCCCCGTCAATTGTCATAAGATGCACTGAATGTTACAATCCATCCATCTCTCCACCTGTCACTCAATCACCCTCTATACCGTCAGGACAGTGAAGCTGCTGTTGCGGCGGAGTTAAAATAAACAACGGTAGAAATATACTGCTTGCAGCTTTGCATTCCTCTAGAAATCATACACTTGGCAGCACGGTGATTGCATCCGCACAGCACACAATCACAAAACGCTCACAGCACACACGAGGGCACAAAGCAGTCACACACATAACCACAGCGATTGCATAACCGCAGCACACAGCAGTTGGTTGATTGCATCACATCCACACATTTAGGCAAAGACTACATATTCATGGCAAACAGCAATTGCGCTCACATCACATAACAATAATACAAGATTCCTTAAAACGATATCTGTCATCCTTTGTCTCATCTCTTTTGATTTTGTTTGTTTTCTGAAAGGAAAGTGTTCATTTTAAGTTAAATTTCCGAAGGTTTTGGCGGAATTTCACGTAGCTACTACTATATCTGGGTACTGCAAACCCCGTTCAGCCATTGTCTTGGCCTGGCGTTAGCCGTCATTGTCTACGTTAATTACAAAATACAGCTAGCTTGAACTGGGCTATCCGGTCGGGCTATCTAGAGAGCTAGCTCATCTCGTTACCTAACTATCTAACAGTTAGCCAGTTAGCAACTATGTTAGATAGTTAGAAAGATAGCAAGGTCAGCTAGCTTGCTACCCAAACTGCAATCTTACCAGCTAACTATGTAACGTTAGCTAAGATACGATCTGGTTATTGTTTTGAATTGTTGATGCTGTGTGTACGACAGCTGTCGTATGTTGTGTCTGTGTGTGTGACGATGTGCGCCCCACTTACAGTGCGCAGGTATTCAGGTCACAGTCCTTTCAGCACCAAAACCCCACCACTTCCTTTGATGTGTCACTGTTGTTGTCGCAGTTGGTGATAATGTGATGGTGTTAGGTTTTATTAGGCCACTTCATGCCATGTAATCAAAAAGCATTGCCTCTCCTTCACTAGAGCCAGAATGTGCGACTAGAAGATATAATGTTGTGTGCATTATAGACCTGAAGGCCTAGGTCCAATGGGCCATCACACATAGCACATAGAAAGCACATACACACACCAAACACATACTCACAACACACATAGTACATAGAAAACACATACTCACACTAAACACACACCAACAACACACATAGTATATAGAAAACACATCCTTATACCCGAACGCATACCTAACAAAAATTTAAATGAGCTCATCCAAACTATTCTTTGGCTGTAAAATAAATTCAACTGTGGGCCCGTATACCCTGTGAAGCACACCGTAGCGATTCAATGTAAAGGCCTCTACAGCTTATAAAAACAATCAATCCGATGAATGTATTAAATGCAATCAGTTGATGTCCCCCAGGCACAGATGTGCGGTGGATACTTCTGTCCAGGTTTGAGGTCCCTTTTCATTAATTTTCAGAGTGCATCAGCATCATACACTCCTCCTCCCCCCCTCCCCTCCCCTGGGGACGGCTGGTGAAGAGGGAACGAGGGAGGACAGGAGGGGAAAGCAGTCAGTACTTCACCAAGCTACGCATCAGCACTGATGTTGTGTGACACGCGCTCCCTTACAGAGAGAGAGAGAAAGAGACAACACTTACAAGAGAGGTGAGAGAGAGATGAAGACAAGAAAGGGGGAGGAAAAAAAATAGAGGGAAAGTTGTTGAGAAACAGAGGTGGGGGGTAATAGGAGGGAGAAGAGATTAGAGACCAAGAGATGGAGAGGGGAGTGATTGAAGCGTAGAGCTCCGTTCGCCAACAGATTGTCACCCCTGCGCCCCCGCAGTAGAGCCAGCTCAACACCTCCGTCCCCTCGGTTCAAATATCGCTTCCCGCTGCTGGCCTTTTAATCATCCCTCGGCGACTAATGAGACGGGACAGCAGCGGCCTATCGACGGACAGGCGTCGTGGCGCGCACCGTCTCAGATTCCGGTAACGTTTCGTTGCGTGCCGCAGGGGAGCGTGCGCTCGGGCGCGCGTGCACTACGGTGAGTGCTGGAGGCCCGCGGCCTGCGTACGGGACAGCGAATGTGTCCAGAAGCACACCGTACTGGCAGTCACACACATCGCCCTGTGCAATTAAGGTGGAATCAGAGAGGGACCAGAGTGTGTGACAGCGGGGGTTGCAGGGGGGGGTTTATAGACGCGTATCTCACTGTCACCCCCTCGCCGCATTCTGACAGGCAGGGAGCTGATTGGGGGGAGGTATGTGGTGTAGGCGAGCGTGGGAGGAAACAGGAAATTCTGCTCCACTCTCAGGAATATGTCTCTCTCTCTCTCTAACAGAGGTGTACATACTCTCTATCTCTGCTATTTTATGTACGCTGGCACGTCCGGAAGGTGGTCAGTTACATAACTCCTATGCATCCATAACAATATGAGTAACAACAAGCACTACTAAAATACACAAAATACATGTATTTTTACTAATATTAATGATTAAGAGCATTAAAATGCCTTAGCCACTATCTTAATAATCATATGAAAAGCAGTATGAAATATGAAACACTGCTCCCTGCAAGAAAAATTTCCGGTTTGACTTATCTACTTTCCGAGATATCGAGTCTAATAAAAATGAGTTTTAACAGTACAGTCCACAGCCAAAGAATTTACAGTGTGCATAACATGTAATACAACGAAATGTTTTGACAAAACGGCATTAAATAGAAATGTACACCACTCCCACATTTATATATAATCACAGTGATACACAAACGCATGCACAAGAGATAAATAAGCCCCATTATGATAACAATGAATAAACCGAGCCCAATTCTCCTCCATCTGGGCTCCCGTCCCATTCCCTTTTCCCGTTTGGCCTATTTCTCAAAATTGGATGCACATTTTTTAAACATTTACAGGGATCTCTGAGCATCCAAGTATCCTCTTATTTCTTTTTTTTTGGCATAGCAAAACGGCAGAGCAGACATACGTTTAAGCTGCCAAAGTATGTGGGAATGACGGGTAGAAACAGCAAACAATTATATTTAGTTTTTTTGGGGGGGTTTACTGTCGTTTCATCTATCACTAACGTTAGCTCTTAACATTAGCTCACTAAGGTTAGTTTCTATCTCATTCTATTTTTACGTCTGGTTTTTAAAAAAACTATTTTTATTTAATCCTTTTTTATTAGTCCTTTTGCAACCCTTCTTTTTTATTTGTATAATTGTATGCACTTTGGGCAAACATTGTATGGTGAGTGCATTATGAATAAAGTCATTATTATTATTATTATTATATTTTTCAGAGGAACTGAAAGTTGAATCAAACCAACACGGCTCCTAAATGAGGCAGATATCGGCAGTTTGCGAACCACGGGTCAAGTTTCAAAAGGACGCACGTGAGGCTGGCGTCCCTTGTTGTCCCCTCGAGCGGTGACGGCTCTCCCTGGCTTCTGAGGAAGGCGCGCTGAGTCTCTCTCCCTCCTTGTCCTCCTCCTCATTATTCCAGCCCCCGCTACAGAGAGCGTTAATTAGCGCGAGCGAGCGGTCGCGTTGCCAAACTGCTTACGAGGCAAACAGCGGAAGCGGCAAGGAGCTGGGAGCCCCTCTGACACTCTCGTTTCTCACTAAATCCGACACGGCTCCATCAGAGCGCACCCCGAACCGCACTGAGCGCTGCTGTCTAGTATCACGCCCCCTCGTTGTGTGTGTGCGTGTGTGTGTGTCCGCGTGAGACAATCTCGCTCGGATCGAAATGGCTTTATTGGCATTTGTGTAAAAGCTCTCGCGTTGTTGATAATGCAGTAAAGTTAACAATTGCATGGACATTGTTTAATGTTTGTTATTCAATGACACACAATATATCAAAAAGCACATAAAGTGTATTTTCATGTATCTCTCTCTCTCTCTCTCTCTCTCTCTCATTCCACCAGTGTAATGCCATGGTGGCATCCCTCTCCCCAGACCTCTCGTTGCCATGGCTGCTCCATAGCAACAGCTGCTGGGCCCTTTGGGGGAGCCTGTTTCCTAGGCAACCAGGATTTCCATAGCCACCGTCTCAATCTTCTTATCACACGGCACAACATCACAGAAAAAAAGGGGGAGGGAGAGAGCCATCGATTTTAACTTCCCATTTCAAAATTTATATTCCAGTTTGATCTGAAGTGTCCCTCAATGGGAGTGAATTATAAGATTGCATTAGGAGTTGTATGATTTTTTTCTATTGATATATGAATTGAGCCGTAATGCCTTTCCAGGAGACAGAGAAATGTCCACATGAATATATTTGGGCTTTAATGATTAGCTGCTGGCGTATATCTTATGAGCCTGATTAGTCCCTGCCAGAGCCCAGGGGAGACCCTGTGTATGAACTGTCCCAGCTCGCATTGCGGTTCTGGGCTTTGCTGACTCGGTCACTAAATCACAAAGAATAGACACAATGATGAATAAGTGACCTGGGCACAGATTGATCGACACTTACACTCAACAAACGACATCATATGCAAATATGAGAGAGAGAGAGGGAGGGAGAGAGAGAAAGAGAGAGATATAGGGAGAAAGAGAGAGCGAGAGAGAGAGAGAGAAAGGGGGAGAGAATGAGCGACTGAAATGACTGTGGCCAAAAACCAATTTGAATTTTAATGAGAAGAGGAAATGCTGGTAAGAATGCTACCATTTCAAAGACAGCCGTTCCACTTAGCCTGCCCCTTTATGCTGCTTGTCTTGTCTGAGTGTCGTACAGAGACTGACAGGGGCGTCACGCGGATGTCACAGGAGCGCCTTTGACATCTGAACACGACCTACATCCCACGGCATTGAGCGCAATGTAGCTTCCAGGATCAGCTAACCCATCCCCCTGCCGTTGTGCAAACGAGGCTGAAACTGATCCAGCGTCAGTGAAACGCAGCCTAGCCCGGCATTCCGCATGGGATGATGTAACCGTGGAATCAGACGCAGGCTGTGGGGGTGAAATGTAGCTGTGGCTCCATGTGGCATAGTGTTCACGGGCACCTCGGGCTGCTCTGTGAAACCGAACGACACTAAAATCCTACCTCGTGCACTAAATGCTACACATATTGCTTTTGAGGCGAATGAACAACTGAATTTGGGATTTAACATTGATTCTGGTTTTGCCACGTCCAATATTGGTCATCTAGCTCTTGGGTATGTGTACGGTTTTAATGCTTCGGCATGTTCTCATTTTTTATCCCACCGGTCCTAACCGCAGTTATTTCGTTTTTGGCGTGTCCTACCGAACACTGTCCCCAGGATTTATCAGAGAACGTTCTAATGGGCCCCGTGTGTTCTTCTACCCTTGAAAATCGAAGATGCACTGTAAATGCAGTTGTTGCCAAAACTGAATTGGCTGTGTAAGTCAGGCAGTGGATCATTTCCCCTTTACGCTCACCCAAGGCCCCTCATCTCAGAGATCGATCCTGATAACCCTCACAGACAGACTCAATCAGTTGCTTATATTTAAATATGCTGTATTAAAGAAATGAACTCCAGCGTTGATTCTTACCCTTAGCATTTAGATTCGTACACTTTTGGATGAATGTTCATGCAGTGTGAATAGCTATGAGTAATATAAATGACTAAAGTGCTTTGAGATTTCCTGAAAATTAAGGAATAATTCACTCCCACACTCACAACAAACATTGTAATGACGTATTACATTTACTGGGGGTTTTACAGCACTCTAAGAAAAACAGACTTAATTGATAATCTAATCATAAAGCGGTTATGAATTTGAAATGTTATCGTTCGCTGAGAGTGTGCTTTGGACTACAGAATCTGTTTCACCCCGTGAAAAAAACAGTTGATGATGAGTTTCATAGTGACCTCATCGTGCAGCTGGGAACAGCATGCTAGAAAAAGCGCCACATGTTCACAGTGAATCATTCACAGATACACGCGCGCACACATGCACACACACACACACACACACACACACACACACACACACACAGTCTGAAGTCTTCGGTTGGCAGGCATGTGCAAAGGAACGATGCATGCTAATGTGAGCTGCATCTGCCACAGAAAGAGACAAGATTGCGCCGCCAATCAAAGATGCCGTGGTGGGAAAATATGTGTCCGAAGATTTTAGTACTTCGAAAATCGCGAAAGGTTGAACTGCAGAGCGAGATGGAGCAAGGAAGGAATGTGTCCTCCCCTTTTTTCTGGCCTGTTCCATTCCCCACACCATCCTTCGTCTTGTCTTCCCTCCCTTCCTTATCTCTTTCTCTCCCTCTCCGTCTCTCTCTTTTGCTCTTTATCTCTCTCTCATACACAGAATAATTGTCCACAAAAGGTTTTTTCCCCCACTCACCAATCCCCATCCCACCCTCTGGACAGAGAGAATCGTTAATGTGGCTCGTTAAGGGTGTTAATTTGTCACTGTCAGAGATGAGGGAAGAGCCGAAGACAAGGCGGCTAAATTTAGCAGAGAGCCGTCACACATGTCATCGCGGACGGGACAGACGGCGGGATGTGTACTCGTAAACGTTCCCTGACGTCTTTTGAAGCGGCTTTTCATTTTCGAATCCGGCTATAAATAGGAGGACTACTAAACAAAGGCAAACAAATGAACCCTTTTGTCTAACCCGCTTCAATCGAGCTGCCAAGAGCTTCAGTGTCTGGCGACGTGAGCACACGTGACTTCCCCAGGCCACTCTGAGCGTCGATGGGTTTCTTCTGGCGGGCCTAGTCAGACACGGAAAGAGGGAGACCACAGACCACAGCGCTGGCCCACCGCTCCAAAGGGTCACCCCTCCTGCCAAAGCCGCCATAGTTATCAATCTTTCGACTTTCCTTTTACTCACAAATTCCTGCTAACCAACGAATCCGCCACCCCGCACACAATTACGTAGTCAGAAGACATGGAAGACACAGAAGATGGAGAGATAGCGGGGCAGGACAAGAGGGGGGGACAGAGAGAGAGAGAGAAAAGGAGAGGGAGAAGGGGAAGAACAGAATGCTTTAGGGAGGGAGCAAACGTGAGGGCGAGAGCATGCTGCGTTTCCTTGATTTCTCACACAGCATTACCCTTACGACACCCTGGAGCAGTTGCATAACAGAGGGCAAGAGCTGGAGAGACGGTGTGAGAGAGAGGGAAAGAGAGAATGGGAGAGAGAGAGAGAGAAAGAGAGACTTTCAGCATCCCATTCTGTTTTCCCCTGTAAGGGCACATCTGCGTGCGTGTGCGTGATATTTCTTCATTTGCTTGCTGATGTGTGTGAGTTGTGTGTGTGTGCGACGAGGTAAAAACGTGCGTTTTTACCACCGCACCCCTGTGACGTTGTCCGTGTGCAAAGGCGCGGGGTGCGGGAGAGAAAGCGTGCGTCTTTGCCTGGGAGATTTAGCAGGAGGAAGCGATTGTGTGCGCTGCTTTATATACAGCTGTGTCTGTTTCCCTCCTCCCCCTTCCCTCTTTCTTTCTCTCTGTCTATCTCTGAGGGCTGTCCCGTTGCGGCGAACCGGGCTGCACAGTTCAGTGGCTCCTCTTCTCTCGGAATTAATTAAAGCAATTTCTTTTCCCCTCTCCTGACAGCCCTCCCCCAACCCCTGCCTTCCCTGGTTGGGTGTCCTTCTTTTCCTCACCACCAGGTGGAGGTACACATGAGGCACACACCTCCACGATGAGCATGGTGCTAAAAGGGGGCAAATATGGAGAGATGGGGATTTCGGACACAGATGCTTATTATTTCCCTCCTCCCACTCTCTGTACAGCTCCGGGGCGTAGTATTGAACACCGAATCCCCTGGTAATCGTGCCCTGCTCTGCAGCGCTCACAAATCCATCAATGTAACGGATGAGCCATGCATTGTAATTGCCCCCCAACCCCCTCCCTGCCCCAGGCCTCTTGCGTAATCTCTGGCTCGCTCCCAGCAGTTTCCCCGCCTCCGAGCAGGCGGGCCGCGGACAGCCGACCCCGTCCGCGTTCTGAGCGACGCACTGGACCAGATCACACGCCCTGCTGTCCAGTCGCTCTGGCCAGAGGAGGTGTCCGCCAGCCCTCAGTAAGAAATCTCAAGGTTTTGGCACTCGTTTGTCCACCCCTTCACCCTTGACCCCGCCATCATGTGAAGAAATGCCGAAGCTGACCCTGGATCAGTGCCCGTTTTCAGTATTTTCAGTGCTGCCCCAAAACCCTGGAAGCCCTTTTCCCATACAGAAGCGCAGCTGAGAACAAAGACTGTTCCGTGGGTCAGGGATTTTCAACTCCTAGTCTGACCGACGGAAGGGGAACCCCAGAGGAAACCCAGAAGAATAACATATAATAACTGTTCTGGTTATACTGAGAATATATACTAAGAATACTTTTCTGTGTTTCTGTGTAGCTCAGTAGGTAGAGCTCAGTAGGTAGAGCATGGCATTGGCAACGCTTAGGTTGTGGGTTCAATTCCCCCTGGAACCACATATACTGAAAAATGTATGCATTCACTACTGTAAGTCGCTTTGGATAAAAGTTTCTGCTAAATGGCATATATATATATTATATGGTATCACATACAGTGGGGTCCATTACCAAAATCTGTTTGTTTTCATCATTCATCAAAAACTAGAAAAAAAATGTACTCAGGAGAACAATTTGACCTCTAACTACTTCACTAAGCTCTGCTGACATAATTACACACAGCTGCAAAAACCTTTGCAAAGGAAGTATCCTTTTTCAAGATTAAAGCACCTGCAGTAGCAATGAGAACACATAGAGGACCATATTAATTATCTGGTATTGATTGTTACAAGACCAATACAACTCACACTGTGTATTAGGAGTGTCCATGTATTAAAACTTCAATCAGAAATATGGTGTCACAACATTTTGAGGAAATGAAAGGCAGTGGTGTGCAAACAAAATATTTATAGATATTTCAATTTCATACCATCCTTTCTCAAACAAACATTTTTTTTATTTGTATCAGTTTTTTATGACATTCTTGAATAAGAAATACCACAAGTAAAAATGTTGTGTTCGTTTTCGATGAACGATGCAAACAAACAGATCTTGGTGGTGGACTCAGACTTTTGGACCCCAGTGTATAAAACACATCCTAAAGTCCAATTGTCTGTTTCTTACAGGCACCTCAAATGGCATACTTAATACACAGGAAGGATCAGGGTCTTTAATGTTGTTTTTTTCTTTGAATGCGATCTCTCTTGTTTCTCTGACCAATGTTACCTGGACACAATGGGTCTTTTTGAGCGTGTGCAGGTCCGTGCTGAATGTACAGACCCCTTCGTTTGACTGGCAGGTGAACAGCCCACTGGCCGTTAAAACTCACAAGGATTAAAATAGCCTCCCACTTTCGATTCCCACCGAGGAGTTTAAATGTTTAAACGTTTAAATGTCCAATCTCAGATGTGTCAGTGGGGTCCTTGAAATATGAAATATGAATATGAAGCTATTTCAAATTCCGCTGACCGCAAGCCTTTCAGGGGCTCCGCTTGAGAGAGAGAGAGAGAGAGAGAGAGAGAGAGAGAGAGAGAAAGGGGGAGAGAAAGAGAGAGACAGAGAGAGGGGTGGGGGGGTGGTCACAGAGTAGTCGCAGGGTCTTTTGGGTGTTCATTAAAGAAAAGAAAATCAATGGGGTTCATTCCTTAAATAACCCCCCACTTCACATCTCTGCCTCACTCTCTGTCCTCCCCCTTTATTTTGCATAGTCTTAAAAAAAAAAAAACATTTTTGTTTCCAATTTTTCAATTATACCCTCTATTTGTTTTGATTCGCCATCCCCCGCAAACTTGCCGCCTGTGCTCCGGGATCAAGCTAATCCCCCACGGCCGGCGATGATCCGCCTCCTCCGAGATGGAAAGCACCCACCTACTCTCTAGGGACGCCGTTCCACTCCTCGGCGAGCTTGTGCCGGTTCACCCTCCCCCCTTCCCCTGGGGCGGGCAGCCAAACGCCTCCCCAATCGGAGCTCGGTCTGGCACAGTCGAGTTTCGAATCGCGGCTGTGATAGGCAGCTTGCACTTGCTTCGCACGCCAAGTGAGGTGCTTCAAACTGCTACCCTACCCGAGGCCCCTGCATACAGCCTTTTGAATGTAGCATATTGGTCAAGTCATTCCATGCGTACTGGGTTCAAACAGGCTTGGTGCGGCTGAAGCACTTCACACTCTCTCCTCTCCCTTTAGTCTCAATCTCCCTCTTCCTCCCTCCCTTCACCTCCATCACCATCTCGCCACTCTCACTCTCCTCAGCTCCCGTCGCCAGCCAAACTGAAATGTTTTCTTTCTTTCCGCTCTCTCCTCCCCATCTTTCCATCTCCTGCCCTCCCTCCTTTCTCCCCCTCGTCCACAAGCCATCGGCGAGACGCGGACGGCGTTAAGCTTTTTTCAATTTGCGGCACAGTTACATCATCCATTTCATCGCTGGGCAAACAGTCGCGCGGTTGTGATGATTCTGTCGATCGCAAGGATCGGATGGAAAACCGCAACTTGATTAATTTGTCCAATGGCTGAACGAAGCTCTGGTAAATCTGGTAAAAAAATAAAAAGCCTCACTGCTTCCATTCTTCAGATGCTCTCCCGCTGTCCCTTCCCTGGTCAGACATCCCCAAAGCAGCGACAGACGTGTAAAAAACACAAACAAGGACATCTCGCAAAATGCAAGCCTGTGACGTAGCCGCCGCAAAGCGCCACCATCTTGCGTCTATCGTGTTTGGCTTCGCCCACTGTGGCATTGCGGCACACGTGACCAACAGACGTCAGGTGGCCCAGGCCTTTCACTGGACTGAATAAATCATTTGCAAAAATATGCAAAAGTACAAGAATAATTCAGTGGCCTGAAGTTTCATGAATCCCCATCACCCCGTTGTGCACACATCACGACCTACAACTCATCACTGGGTGACGCACTTGGTATTATAATTCCACTGTGAGCAGTGAACACAGCAACACTGCATGTGCTTAAAGATACAACATGTCATGTCCTTGTTTCAATATTTGGGTCAGTGACAAATAAGGGTTTATAAATGGGAAAAAAAATTATTGAGTTAAAAATGCGAATTTAAGCTCTTTCTACCTTCATTAGAATGTTATGTATACGTTTCAAAAAGTTTTGTTCTCTAAGAATTACATTTATGCATTTTTATTATTAACAATTCGATTTTTCCATCAAAAATGTCATTCGGGATAACGGTAATGGATTTTCTAATAATTTGGTTATTTATATTTATCAACGTACAATACTTAATAGATATCCATCGTTTGATAGCAACAAACATGTTGTGCTCAGGAAATCAAAATTGTATCACAATTAATATCAGAAATATAGGCTTTTCTACTTGCACAGGCCCATTTGTCTATGTTTTCACCCAAAACGTAATGCTGAAAAGTGAAAAAAGCTGGGAAATGTCTAAAAATGCAATCTAGTAAAGGGGTTAAGATTATTGTTGCATCCTCAACTAAATAAAATTGAATTATGGAATATTTCAAGAAAAATCAGTGTTATCCCGCCTGACTGACATCGTTATCCCGAATGACATACTGGACACGTCACGTCATTAACCCATTTACATTTTAGTTACCGTGACCATATAAGGAAGTTAAATAGATGTTTTTGACCAGTACGTGCACTTTCCGCGGTGAGTTTATTTTCAAAACAACCGACTCAACCGTGGTGGACCTGGTCTTCCTCTGCAGTCCAGAGAAAAGCCCCCAACGGCGTGTACACACAGGGCACACAGACCACAGAACACCAGGGAGATGCAGCCGGCTGAGCCACAAATGCAAAGCAGGCACAAACAAGCATAAGACACATACAGGCATAGAATCCAATTTTTTAGATGGAAGATTCTTTTCGCCACAGCACTGAACGCTTTCGCTGTTAAACACAACAAACTGCATCGCAAACAAAAGGGGGGGGTGCCGTTTTACGGCTGATCGACAAGTTCAGGGCGTATCTGGATGGAGCAAATCTGCTGTTTGGCTGTTACGTAATTGTATTTTCATACCCAAACGTGGAGTAATTTGGTGTCTGTTAGGAGGACAGAAATCTTTCGGGATAACAGCGCAGCCTCATTCTTCCTGGAGCTCTCATCAGTGCTGTGCATTCACAGCTCATCGGTTGCGTCCTTATCTGCTCAACGGCTGATCCAACAGACACAAATCGGCTTGTCTACATCGGGGCAGGGGTAGAATTATTCACACTCCCAATCTCAGTGTAATCCCTGATTATGACACACGCATTCACGCACAGAAACATTCGCATACACTGCCCGACGCGCAATCCAACCACATTTTAAAGTGTGTGTGTCTGTGGGATCAGCCATGACGATGCACAAAGTCAATTATATAGGATTACATTTGTCTGCATAATATTTGTTTTTCACTATTGTCTAAATATGGTGACTGAGAAAATGCATACACCCATTGGATTAAATGAATACAATGCCCCACACCTGCATTGCTCCCTACCACCTGACCTAAATGGCATTTAAAGACACAATTGGACAACAAAGCGGTCATGAACATAAGTTTGAGTATGATTTGAGTATGATTTGATATCCCTATGTAATGATAAGAATTAATTGAACGTTTACAGAAACATTTAAATGCTCGACTGGCAATAATTAATTTGACCATTTCTTTAATTTTGTTTTACCATAATCAACTTCAATCAAGCTTGCAAACCCCCCTCAACTGTCTTAATTAATTTCTTTTTATTATTTTATTTCCAATTTTTCCCAGGTTTTCACTAAATTTGGTGGCCAATTGTACTGTCTATTTTCTTCAATTCCCCCTCCCCCATAAGCCCACCGCCCGCAACAACGGGACAAGTCACTACCCCGGGGCCAGCAATGAACTGCCTCCTCAAAGACAGAACACACCTATTTGTTTTGCCTACAGGGAAGCTTTCTGTGCTCTTGGTGAGCACATGCCAGCTTCCCTCCCCCTGGGGCGGACAGACAATCGCCGCCCCCCGAATGGGGTTGCCAGCCAGAGCTGGACGGGCGCAGCCGGGGATCAAACCCCGGCCGCAGTGGGCAACTTGCACTCCGGGCGAGTGCCTTTACCAGTTGTGCCACCTGTGGGCCCCAATTTCTTATCAAGGCTGCAGTTCACTCTATGTCTAAATCTAAGACATAAACTGTAACAGCTATTGCTAAATATTCCTTTTAATCTGCCACTGCATCATGCTGGTCAGTGATTTCCCACTGCTTCACGGAGGTCAGTTTGATTTGGTTTAAAAACAGTTTGATAATTTCATGCAATACGGTGGAACATTGTTAGCATTTGCATTTTAAATATCATATTTAATATGACTTCAATGTGTTTGTGTGCGGGGGAATGCCAACTAATTATTGGGCTACAAACTGTCTGCACTTGCTACATGCAACCACACTGTCGGAGTGACAGGTTAGCAGTCATTTGTGAACAACATCACACTATGGCTCCTGCTATTTCATGTGAAATGTAATTATAAATAGCCTAGTCATTTATAGTAATCATCATCTGTGTATTTAATTTCCCCATCTACAATTAATGTCTGAGCTGCCATCAAAATCTCTGGGTGATTTCAATTACAACTAATAACTGATTTATCATCATATCTCTGGGTGATTTCAAATACAACATATGACTGATTTATCATTATATCTCTGGGTGATTTCAATTATAACTAATGACTGATTTGACATCAGATCTCTGGCTAATTTTAGCTAGGGTGTATTACATTTTTTGTCAGAAAAAAAACACTAACATATTTAACTGCATTTTTATACTAATCAATTCATAATTATCATCTTGGAATAGCTTCCTTTCACATACAGCCTCCATAAAAAATTGGAATGTGACTTTCACTTTGAAAACATTGCCATGACCACCACCACGGACATCATCAGATTATGTGAATAACAGCAAGTACCATCTGTTAACTGAGCAGCCAAGACAATAAAACACACGTCATCGATGACCAAATGGAAACGCCACAAGAGAACGTGCGTGTAATTAAATGAGGAGAGAAATAAAGGGAGCAGAGAGTCAGGTGGCCTTCAACCTAGAGAGCCATAGGATACCCAGCTGTACTCAGCCTGGAACCTACTGGAACAACGTGATGAGAACCCCTGAATGAGAATGGCTGAATACGCTGGGGCTCCATTAGAAGGGCCAGGGCCACGGGCCAGGGCTAAAATGCAGCGGATTGCTGCGACATCTTTGGGCTCTCGGATGGAACGCGCAGGTGGAGAGGGACCAAGAGCCGCTGGGCACATCTCACACAGCCTGGACCGCCTGAGGGAAACAGGAACTGGGAGCCATGGGGGACCCAGGAAACACGATGGGGGGGATGTATGAGGCAGAAAGGGGAGACAAGAGAGAGGGAAGAGAAAGGGAGGAGGAGAGAGGGGGGGAAGCCAGAGAAAAAGCAAGAAGAGAGATAGAGAAGGGAGTGGGGGGAGGAGAGGGAGGAATAAACAGGCAGAATGAGGGAGGGGAATATGGGAAAAGTAGAGAGCAGGAGTGCACTTCCGTGTGACATGTGTGTTTGTGGCAGGGGGATACTCCAGGGGTTAGATATGGTGGCGTGTGTTTGCAAAGCCGCCCCCAAACTCTCGAATGCAGGAATAAACACTTCACGCCAAGCTTTCCTAAAAGCCTCTTATGCACTCCCACTCGCGCAGGAGAAGAAAGGGAGGGAGAAAGTCGGAGCGAGATGGAGAGAGACATGTGCACAATGCTACACAATCATAAACGCCCACCACCAAAGAACTGATATTCAAAAATATGCACCCACCATGAAGGACTGATATTCAATGATACGCACCCACCACGACACCCTATAGCACATCACAAACATACACACTCTGATACACTACAATATAGCCTACACACCCAACTCACTGCTAATTACAGAACACACATCAATAATCAAATACTACTGCACGATATACACTACAGGCAAACTATTATGCACATTATACTTATCAATCATCATATCACTATACAGACTGCCAGGAAACTATTTACACCCTGGTACACCGTGATATGCAGCATATTAACCTACTTATCTAACTACCCCACACCAGCACAGCACTGTGAGTTTGGGACTTCTCAGGCTCTCCCACAGAAATGACTACAATGGCCACAGACACTTTATGGCCCTTGCACACATTAGCTTCTGTAAACACACAGACTTCAGATACAACTTCCCACGCCACACAATAAAACCACAAATTTCCACTTCATCTGCTTATGCTTTTTCAGTTCCTTCATCTTCTGCTTCTCTGTCTTAATATTCCTGCCTATTACATCATCGAAAATGCTCTACGCCCCAAATTGTTCATTCTCACCATTGGTCAATATCTACTACAACCAATAACGTCATCTGTTTAGATCTACTTCTACTAACAACACCATCTGCTTATAGTTGCCTATTGCAGGACACACTGGCAAGAAAATATAAATTTTGAACATAAAAGGATCAGAGTTCCCAAACTGGTGGACTTTCCCCCAAATGTAGGGGTTTTGAAAAATAAATGGGAGAAGGCTCAAAGCAAAAGTGTATGAGAGACAATGTGATGCTATATCAGCGAATAGAATATATTTTTTAAAAATTATAATGGACACCATTTTTCTGGCCTGCTTGCTAACTCATAACACCAGAAGATTAAATATACTATTTCTTGAATTTATGAATTCGACAAAACCTAAAATAATTTTGTATCATTACACGTGTAAACCCTGCATATTTTTGTGCCTCTGATAACCTGGGTGAGGAGGTAAGCCCTGTTTCATTCATACACCCAGGTAGTAACCTAGCTACACAGCATTTCATGACAACTAGCTAGCTAGCTTATTTCTGGCAGTTCACAACTAAATAACTAACTGAAGTGTATCTAGCCTTACCTCGCCAGTGACATATTCCATCATTGATGTTCCCTTGATGTCTACATTGCTGCCTCGTTAACTAGCTAGCTAAATGGCTATACTTCAGGTGTTTCATTAACAACAGTCAAAAAAGCACTACCTAGCTTTCCAGTCACATAATATTTACAGGTCACTAGCTAGCCAGGTCACTGCTAGCTTGTTGCCCTCCCCACCCAAAGACGTTAGCTAGCTTGGGAATGATAGCTTCCTATTACAGTTAAAAAGAACAATGCTCACTTTAAAACTGCATGTTTCTTTGAATTAACGCTAAGGAATATAACTAACTTACAACACATACTAACGTGGATAGTACCCCCAGCTACAGTCTCTGAAAGTAAGGATCACCTTTTGTAACATTATCATAATCAATTCGTTCACATCAGACTAGATGATCTGTGCCAATATATGACTGTATACCAACTCTCACAGAACCTCAGCATTCGCAGTGCACAACAAATGCTCTGTGTCCTCACTCTGCAGTAATGTGATGTCACCCTTACCTGCTGTAAAAAAGTTGTCTGTTCACCATTTTACATAAATGGCATCAAACACACTATTAATAAACCTGCTATTACTGACAGACTGCTTTTAAATAACCATCTATAATTATAATGTATTTGTTTGTGCTATTGTCTGCCCAGTTTTTGAATGACATCAAAACCTTTGTTGAACAATACAATTCCTTAATTTGCTCCGCGTACCAAATTATTGATATCAAAATGACGGAACTAAACTTTCATCAATATGCTTCACAGAAACCAAGCACTGTTCCAAAGGAACGCTTCCAATATTTTCCTACATTCATTCCAGTAACTTGGCCCCTGTATTTCTTCATCTTGCTCTCTCTCCTGAGAATGCAGTCTTTATGTGTGTGATTAATGTGTGCAATCTTGCCAAGTGTCAGCAGAAGTCTGCGATGAGGGTCTGATGGACTGCTTGTGTTTTCAATTTTTACACTATTTAATCTCTTAACAAATCCTCTACGCTTGGATGTTTGCGTTACATGACAAACAAAGTAAGCGCAATTTTTATAGCTCCAATTTATTGCATATTCATGTAGGGTTAGTCTAATGTTCGGGCTATCACGTGACATCCTGTGATACCTTACACACAAGTTCATTGTACAAGTTCAAGTCAGATTGTGTGTTTGTTTGTTTTGCATATTTTACTTTTGGCATTACTTTGTATTTCTCCAATGTATTCTCGCTGAGAATCATTGTTACAAGTTATACTGTAAAACAAACCATTTTGTTTTATGTGAAGTTTTATTTGACAAGCTGCAGTTGTGAAAAGCGGGCATGGCGAGCAGGGTAGTGCTCAATCGATTAGAGGCTTCCTCTCCAAACCCATCCTGTGACTATGTTGGAAATGTGGTAGTGCAGAAGTGTGGACTGCGCGATATGTTCAAGGTCCTGAAAGCGGAAGAGGAGTGTCCGAGTGGGCGACCATTAATCGGCAATTGTGAACTAATGCTGCAGCTTCAAGCTGACATTTTCACATCTGCGAAGAGATAGTTGAGGAAGATGGGCTGAATGCTAAGCTGAAGGAAAACAGCGGACGGATATCGACCCTGAACTCTACTATTATGGCTGATCCAGAGCCAAGCACTATAGGAGCTTTCCAGGCACTGAGGAACATTGTTCGATTGTTTGTTCGACCCAAATGGTCAGACGTCACCCAGTGGCGTGGACGGAAATGATCAATGCAGTCGACTTTTACAGTGCCCTCTCCAGTTTGATAGGATCCTGTCCAGTTGACTAATGGCTTCACCCCCTTTGTCCAGCCTGGTCATTCCAGCCCCGGAGGGGCCTGACACCAACCCTAACAGCGCCCTCCTCCTGGTTTACCGCAGTCCAGCTCTGGCAGCAGCAGCCCTGGTGTTGGACTAAACAATCGCTGAGGCGAAGGTGGGCCTCGCGATGAAACCTGGTCCGAGTCCTACTGGATGGTGATCTCCTAATCTGACCCACGAAGATGACTGTGATAGGAAGCTCCATGGTTATGAATGTGGCAATGAAGGGAGCTAGGACCTTCTGTTTCCCTGGCATGCGTGTTTTGGACACAGTTAATGCCCAAGCCCACAGGGCCTAATTTGAGAAACCCCTGAGAAATCTACCCTGATTGACATTATTTCAACAAATAGACCTCAGAAATATACTGTATATCCAGTGGTGTTTTTGGTCATGAAGTTAGTGACCATTGTTCTATTGCCTGTATAAGGGATGTGAGACGACACAAATCTTGTCCTTGGCTCCTCGCTAAAAGCAATTTCAGAAATGTTATTTAACAAACTTTTTTTTACATGAACCATACAGTATCTAAGTGACATTGCATGTGTATATACTATCCCAGAATCTGAGCTAGCGCTAAATTACTACAAAGTGTTTTCAGACCTAAACCATATTTTCAACGTAACTCTTATTGCTGGGAGTATTCCTAAAGTGGGGAAGCAGCCCATGTTCTACCACTTCATAAGGGAGTGGACACTAGTGACCTAACTAACTATTGTCCAATCTCAAAACTTGAGATGTGATCCTTTTTATCTGAAAGTGGCATTCTGAATTAGTATCACCCAGGCTTTAGACCTGGACACAGCACTGTTTATGCGGCCTCAATGGTTTTAAATAATATAGTTCTAAACACAGTGGACCATACCCTCTTGTTGAATAGATTGCCATCTGTTGGCCTGGGCAAACATGTCTGTGACTGGCTTCATGATTACCACAGCAACAGATCTCAGGCTATAGTGGTTGATGATCTCAAATCGGAATGAGGTCCCCCAGGGTTCCATTTTAGGTCCGCTTTTATTCGCCTTTATTCAGCACCAATAATGACATTGGTGCTGAAGTGAAAAATTGGAATATTCGTTCTTATGCTGATGACACAGTACTTTATTCCTTGGCCTCCTCTGTAAAACCAGGCGTTTTCTAACTTTTTTTCAGGATTTTCAGGCCTTAGAGAATTCTAGGACCTTAAGCTAGCATTAAATGCAGATACAATTAAATACATGCTATTTTCCAGGGCCCAAGACACTAGCCTCACTGACCTATGTATTAGCACCATAAGTGGAGTTGAATGAGTCCCATCATATACATATCTTGGCATTTGGATCGATGATAAGCTGTTGTTCAAAAGTCATATTGATGAACTAATGAAGAAATGTAAAATTGAACAAAGATTTTTTGGGGGGGAATAAGGCATGCTCCAAACATGACAGTAGAAAGCAAATCATCCAGTAAATGTTCATGTCAGTGCTAGATTATGGTGACATAATCTATATGCATATAGCTGCCTCTAGATGCAGTTTACCACAGCATCCTCCTCTTTATTACGGATGATAGATTTTTGTACGCATCACTGTGATGTACTGTATATCAGAAGGTGGGATGGCCATCTCTTGCTATGAAGAGAGAGCAGCGTTGCCTTCTATTTGTCTATAAAGCTCTCCTGCAGAGATCGCACAAATTACCAAATCGATCACAGGATTACTTGGCTCTGGAAATTCTGTGCGTTACCAATGGATTAGGGAAGTTCGGTTTCAGCTTTTATGTGCCTCAGAAAATGGAATTCATTACATGATACACTCAAATTAGACTCATTCCTTTTGAGTAATTTAGGTCCGAAATTAAAGTCATGTTTACAGAGGAGAACACATGCTTTTTTGTAATATATGATGTCTGTGTTTTCTTATTTTATGTTATTTATTTTCATTGAAATGCATTTTATTGTAGTTATTTTGTTTTCGTTTTCTTTGTTCACACTTTGCTCTCTTGAAAAAGAGAACTTTATTCTCAGAGGGATTTCCCTGTTTAAATAAAGGACAATAAAGAAAATGTTTCTGCAAGTAAAGCTATTACAGACAGTAATAGCACAACAAGAAGCTCCATAGAGTATTACATTTAATACAGAATAAAAATATATACTTCTGTAATTACTATTAGGCAAAACCTGTGGTCCTTATATATCTTAATCATAATAACGATGTGTTGTTCTGGATGGTTGGTTCTTTGCATAGTATAGTTTGAAATTGAAAAGCATGTGTAATTCACATTTAGGGCATATTAAGTATATGTTCATATGTGATGTTATATAATGTATGTGTCAGTATTGAATGTAATGTTTTAGAACTTGGTTGTAATGTCAAATATAAATCAATGTCAAAGGAAGGATTTACACTACGCTTTATGTAGTGTGCTATTTTCAAACACAGAAAACTTATACAAGTGATTTTATATACACTTTTGGGATGTGACAACATTTGAAGAAACCTAATTAGAGACGAGAGGACAAGATGAAACACAAGGCCAAGTTAGTCAAATGTTGAAAAATATGGGAAGCATTGCTTTGGAATAGTGCTTGTTTAGTTAGTCAAATATATTGATTAAGGTTAAGTGGTAACTTGGCATCATTTTAATTATACGGAACGAATTTAGGAAGTGTACTCCATAGATTTGTGTACGTGATTAACTTGGCTTATTTGACATTGAAACCGTTTTTGTTGAGATGTATATGTAAAACGATGCACACTGGATGTTGCAGCACCCACCCTACCTATACTCAGCGCAGACCACACGCAACCCAACTACAGAGAGAGAGAGAGAGAGAGAGAGAGAGAGAGAGAGAGAGTTTCCTCTTGTTTCCCTCACTCGTATTCCCCTGCCACCACACGCGCTGTTAACAAACGCCCACGCTGTTGAAGTGCTCTGGGCTGGAGCGTGCAACTGCCGCCCGCATGACCCATCAGAAAAGCCGGACGACGCCACAGCGCCACCCAGACACGACCCCGGACATTTTCTTCCGAGCTAAGAAGAGCATCACCCAATAAATAAATAAATTCGTCCATACTGGAATACCTTCCGGTCGATTAAGTGTATTCAAGCACGTATTTTATTCCGTGATAGTTAATACCTGCGGCTGGAAGCAGAAATAGGGGTCTTCCCATAGCAGCTTTAATGCGTAAATGATCTTAATTTTCAATCCTGTTGTATAATCCTTATTTTTCGGTGGGTGCTGGCTCTGTATGTCATTGCATTGGTGACACAATCAGCAGCTTTGAGTGTAGAATGATACTTAGGAGACGGTTTTTTGGTGTCTTGCAGAGGTTTAGTAGTGCTTCAACCATGTAGGTATGTATGTCAGTCTCTAACATATGTACGCCACCACACACCAAAATATCAGAGTGCACCTCCAACACATAAGCAACACGTATACACAGGCGCGCACACACGACATTAACGGGACTGACTCGCAAACAAGTAAATGCCCCCAATTATCAAGGAGCACATAAACAACGAGTACAGATTAAACATCTCCAAACACAGGCACGCACGCACGCATAGACTCGGGGCCTACCAGCATTCTTTGCCGTTGTTTCTTGGCTTTCCGGACGTTGTTGATGAAGCGCCGGCCCATTTTCTTTGCATACCACACGGACACGAACATACTGACCGGTGAACTCGAACTCTTTATAACACAAGATTATAGATGTCTCCCGGGAGAGAATGCGGAGGTGGATAATAGAAGCCAAAGAAAAACTGGCGCCTCCGTTTAAAACGCCCAGGAATTACATAAATAAAATAAGGTGCCTCAACAAAAGTCTCGCAGTATTGCTTTTACACCGCTACGTGTAATAATAGTAGCTTAATGCGCCTGGAATACGGAATACCTCATCCTGCGTTTCAAAACGTTTTTTATGGGAATATATAGCCTATGATTTGATTCGCAAATGTTTATAAATTTCTATATTTAAATTTAAACTATATTGCACCACAAGTATCCAGCATTTAAAAAGAAACTTGAGCAGTTTTTTCTACTCACTGGTGCATCCAACGGTAAATTTGCGGTTGTTTCGTTTGTTTCGGCTGCTATTCCAACATCCGAATGATCTTGCAATATTTAGCACATAATACGTCCGGGAGCACGACTCAAATCCTTGTTTCTACCTCCGAACCGATTTGTTTACTCACACTGACAAGTTCGATGAACTTATCAAGTAAAGGGTTCGATATTATCCTCTTAAAAAACAAAATCGCATTTTGTCCTCCGCTTATTATTGTGCCCCGACACTAATCAATTGGAAGTACAAAACGAACGTCATTGTTATGGAAACGTTTCACTTCAGCTCAAACGATTTCGTGGCAAAGCAAAAAAATAATCTGCGTATGTATTCATCTTCCCTCCATAGGTTTAAAAAGAGAGCCCAACTCGGCTTTTTCACTGCTTTTATCTCTGTGTCCCTTTAGTCTATGTCTGGTATCTTTCCATCTCTCCTTTCCTCCATCTCTCCCTCTCTCTCTCTCTCGCTCGCTGACGGGTATTCCGCTGTGGTAATTTGTGATGCGCTTGTATTCCTCGTCTCGCTCGCTCTCCTCTGTAGCTCTCTCTCTCTCTCTCTCTCTCTCTCTCTCTCTCTCTCTCTGTCTCTCTCCCTCGCTGTTCTATTCGCTCGTTAAACTCGGTCCGACGACGTGAAGGCTGCTCTCTTTCCCTCTCTCTCCGGATCCCGCTGTTTTCACCTCTCTCCTGCTATCGTCTGCACCCAATCGGTGATCGGTCGTTATGTAAATCGTGGAGTGGACAGAGCGAGCGGTGTTGGGGGATGTAACGGGGCAGAGCAGGCAGTTATAAATAGAAAGGGTATAATGACTGAAAGATGTGAGAGAAAGGTGAAGGGTAGCAACCGGTGAGAAGGGAGCAGGAATCAGCGAGGAGCTGGGTGGCATGAAAGACCGAGGCATTTATGAGAGGCAGAAGCTGAGAGCAAGGAGAGACGTGATGGGAACTGTTATGCAGGGATTAGTAAATTCGGTAAATTGAAGGCTTTTGTTCAACTGTGAGGTGTTACAGTACACCACTTCCCTCAAATCTGCTCTGAGGAAAATGCCTCCTGTTCACCTGGATAGATCTCTAATGATGGTACAGTAACAGAAATCTCCAGTAAGGGCACATATTAATTACAGTACCAAATACCGGTACATTTCAAGTGGTTAACCACAACAGAGGTGCCTTTTCCCAGACGGTTTCCCCCCCGCATATAAATTAAGCTCCTCTGATTGGACAAGGCCTCAAGGAAGAGGGCAAGTGTTGCAGAGAATGTCAAACCGCAGCCTCGCGAACGCAACGCACGCTGCCCCTCATGGCGTGGACCGCTTCAGTCTGGAAACACTTGCATGCAGACGAGCACGCATGCAAAGCATCTTTCTCAATCAATTCACTGGGTTTCTCCAAGGGGACCCCAGCGCTCAACAATGAGACCATACCAATCAGACCAGGGCCTGATAAAGAATGCCATCTGCACTCTCCCAAAACGAGTCTAACAAAGACACGGATATCCTGGGAGATGGCACGTGGACAATATCTCTCGAAACATTTACGACAATACTGGCTGTTGTTTCTTTGTTCCTCTCTCTCACATCCTCCCTCTCATCAGCATCATGCCCTCGTACACACACGCAAAACTGCCCCTAGAGCATTCAGAACCATGGACAGCACCCCAGAGAGCACACACCAAGAGGAAGACAGAGAGGGAGAGGGGGGGGGGGGGGCGGGAGATATCAGAGACAGAAAGAGGGGGAGGAGAGGTGCCGAGGAGCAGATGCCATTCTGCAAGGGTGCTCGTTAACTCAGATTTGGTATTTTACTGTATCGATTCACCATAGGTCGGCCCCACTGCATCAGCATTCAACTGCTCGGGAAAACACTTTGGAAACAAACTGAACTAACCTTGAGGGACACACACACACACACACACACACACACACACACACTATACACACAAACATATACCGTATACACACACAATGCACAAGGGGAGAGCAGGAGAGCTTTTTAAGTTATATAAGGTTGGCGAAGCTGACACTCTCACTTTACTAGATAAGACTGAACTCTGTGAACTCTCCCGATATCATCATCACCTGCCTTGTGTCTTCCCTCCGTCTATCCCCCCTTTCTGCCCGAAAACCCCACTCCTTCTCCTTCCTCCATCTCTCTTTCTCTCCATTTCCCCTGGGTTGTGTCTGCTTTTCTACCTGCTCCATCATCTCTCCTTCCTCCTCCCTGTTTCCCTCTCTCCCTCCCTGTGGATCTGTTCTCCTGTTTGCACGGCTATTAAAATTGCATTTCGGAGAAAACTCAAAGCCATTTCGGCCATTCACTCGGTTGAAGCGGCAAGGGAAAATAAAGGAGAGAGAGAGAGAGAGAGAGGAGCAAGTGAGGAGGATATGAATGCGACTTGGGCCGCCATTGTCTGTTCAAAATGATATGGAGAAGGAGCAAGGGGCAGGACAGACAAGAGCGGGGAGAGAGAGCAAGGAGGGGGTAACGAGAGAGGAAGAGAGCGTGAGCACAAATGGGGCAAAGCCCTTAGGGAATGCAACAGAGCTGTAATTGAAGTCTTCCATGAAAATCGCTACGCGCACTTAACTGAACTGAAACTCAAACGCTGCAGTCAATTCGGCGAAACGGAATAGCATTGAACTGCGATCCGATGGCAAGATACAGAGAGAGGGGTAGAGAGTCGACGGGCAAGGGAGAAAAAAGTGGAGAGAAATGGAGGGGATTGGAGCAGGCCAGAGGACCAAGGGGAAGGAAATGGCATCAGGGAAAGGACCCTTCTCACAAAGTTTGGTTCAGCCAGAGTGATGCAAAGCCAAGTGCTGTCATTGCCAGCGCAGAATTTATGCAAATGTTTCAACACTGTGCCAGCCAAATGTATACCTCAGCAATTCATGAAAAATGTGACATCCAGTTAGGCTACGTTCAAAGGTATTCCTGTATGGAAACCAGGTGCTCCTTGCTATAATAACCAACACTCACTTGAATAACCAGTAGCTAATTATGATCTTTTATCACATCTATCTAATATACCTGAAGTTCAGGTTGAAGTTTACTTCCGGTTTTCTGGAAACATAAAAGCCGTGTGCTAAGGTGCACTAATAAATTACCATCACAGGGAGTAGAATGGCGTGGAACTCGACACCACATGGTTCATATAACCGGGATGGCATGGAACCGGACACCACGTGGTTCATATGACAGCGTACTTGCACCGGAGAGCGCATGAGGTATACTACACCGCGCGCTAAACAGAGCGTACAGCGCAGTATACGGCGCCGGTCCTATAGGCAGTTCGGAGTGAGCAAAGTCATCAGTCAGAGGCATAATGAGAACCCAAACCGTTCCAGCCCCTGGGGCCCGTGGCTGACTGTGCCAATTCAGCACAGGGCTCCTCTCTAAGACACTGACACTTCCAGAGCTGGCGAGGCACAAGGCGCCCGCTTCAGTCAGGACGCTGAGGGTAAGCAGCATCGCAGAAGCGGCTCTCAGGGGACCGAGGCGAACGGAACGGAATAGTGCACACAGTACGTGGAATACGTTTACAGGGAAAGTGTTTGGTTGGACAAAGAAAGCTTCGTAATGTCCGACCTCTTAGCATTCAAAACACTTTTTTGGGGGGGTTGATTTTCTAAAATATCTTGTTTCTTCCAGAGATGTTAAATATTGATAGTTTTAATACATAAACCGTACATCTTTGAAGTATGACACTCATTTTAATGGAAACTAGCCAGTTAAAGTATTGATCGTTTTTCAGGAATGACGCTGGGTTCCCTTTAAGGCAGTACGGGGCGGTACAGGGACAGAGCCTTCCCCTTTAGCCTGTTTTGAAGGGATTTTTCATTTCACTCCTCACCCCTCCTACTGAAGCGTGAGGTTTTTGGTTTTCTTCCTCAAGACATTCCTCGCCATCACACCCCATCTCTCTGCTTTTCAGCTTTCACTCTGACCTTTAGTTGTTCTCTCCATCCATCCATCCGTCCATACGTCATCCCATTGCACAACTCTTCTCATTCTCCCACAGAAAAGACTCGCTCTCTCCTCATCTTCCCCTCTTCCTCTCCCTCGCTCTAAAAGACACTTTAAAATGGTTGCCGTTACTAAGAAGACCGCCATTCGTCTCACTACAGCAATGCGTGACAGCCTCTAGCAAACAATGTGAGTGTGTGTGTGTGTGTGTGTGTGTGTGTGTGTGTGTGTGTGTGAGCACACCTTTAAGTATAAAATATGTATGTATCCTGTACTGTTTGGATGCGTGCCAGTGTGCCTGTGTGTGCGTGTGTGCATGTGCATGTGCGCGTGCATGTGTTGTGTGTGTGTGTGTATGCGTGTTTAGCTTGTCTGAGACCATTGTCTAGCCTACTCAAAAGACCTCTACATGAAGCCTAGAGGTTATTATGTAACTGTAAGCCAGAGTGCTTTTCAGCATGTGACCTGAGTCTTCAGGCATAGATGACTAAGCATCTGCCAGGACATGTGTACTGTATGCTGTGACCATATGAAAAGTACCTGTGTGCTACTACCCTGGACCAAGTGCAGTATCCATCACAGGCCACAGAAACAATTTGGCATCTATTTTATACAGATAGCATGGTTCTTCTTCAAGGTTACTGACATTATCAATGCAACTTAATTAATTGGCCTGCACTAAAATCATCAAATGATATATTATGCATGGTTATTTCACAGCTAAGTACAACTGCAGCAGATCTTTCGCACAACAAACCTTTACACCATTGCCAAAACCCATTTGAAACACTAGTTTCAAAAGCAATAAAAATTAATTTTAATGAAGGCAATACTGACATCTGCTGGCATGTTTGTATTACTGCAGGAGTCAGCACTGGTTAAAATAATGCATAGCACAGACAATGTTAAAATGTTTTCAAAAGGCCACATTTTTTAAATACAACTGTTTGGCATTTAATTGCCATTGATTCTCTCTAAACCAATAATTAGCATGGTTTTAGTTTAAAAAAAGATTTAAACTCTTATCGACCGCAAGAATAAATATGAAAATGTGAAAAAAATATTTTTATGAAGGAACTAGTTTTCGAGATGTGTGTAGTGTATATAGTGGCCAAGGTCACACAGAATACCTATAAGGACAGCAAAGCACCTTAAAAAGCATTTCCAGAAAAATACCTGAAACAACGCTTATTTTCTCATGGCACATCTTCAGAAATCCAGTCCATTTATTAGTAATACTCTCACATTCTAATGCAGCTGCTCAAGTTGCACAATGAGGCAAAAATGGACAGGTATGCCTTCCCCATTCTCAGAGAGTTTATCACTTTACCAGTTTTAATCAGCGCACAACTGCTGTGCGTCCGGGTCACACTTAATTACAGCCTCAACAGCTCAATTCAACATAAATAAAATCATTAAAGAAATGTGCTGACACATGATGACTGACAATCAACACCACCAGCACTGCATATTGGGATCTGGAAAGGCATTCAATCAAACTCAGCTATTTAATTGTTATAAAATCATGAGATCACGGTGAAATGATCCTTGTTTTTCACTTCCTCTAACGGACTGAGAGGCAGACTGGCAGTTTAGCAGTAACAGTTCAAAGCAGTGGCCCGTACACACCGAAGATATGCATGTTCCTCGGGACACAATCGTTTCTGAACAGTTTCACGAAGAACCAAATACACACCAGCATAGAAATGTAACTGACAAATAAATAAATTAAATGTAGATTCATTCCAAACACACACAAGTTTCTAAGCAGATTAATTCCAAACACACGCAAGTTTCTAAGCAGATTAATTCCAAACACACACAAGTTACTAAGCAGATTCATTCCAAACACACGCAAGTTACTAAGCAGATTCATTCCAAACACACGCAAGTTACTAAGCAGATTCGTAACAAACACACACATTTTTCTAAGCAGATCCACTCCGTACACACACATTTTTTCACACATTGCTCTGCAGTTTCTCAGGAGACACATGCTCTGTTACTCACAATAATGGACGTGAGCGCTGCAGTGATAATGGTGATAATGTACAGCAATTTAATCTCCTTCACAACAACAAAAAACACACGGCAAATGCCAGAGAGGACAACTGAAAATATCACAACGCTGCAGAACGAACGCCAGCAGCAATCCGGCTGAGTGAAAAGGTCACAGCAGAATGGAGAAGCCTGACGGTGAGCTGATGGGGAAGACGGTGGAAACATAAACAGGGGTTGCTCTGCCGACGGTAGCCGCAGTGACAGCGAGCCATGCGCGGTGACATGACCAGAGCGAACGCCACCCTCTGCCGGGGGGGGAAATGGCGGTGACGCCGCCAACAGTGACAACGGTGAGAATGCAGGCGACGATGGAGAAAATGAGAGCACAGTTCTGAGAGCAAAAATAATGAAACGCGGTGGTCCCCGGACGACGATGACGCGGCGAGGTGATGGCGTCGCGTGAACGACAGTGAGACGTGCACCATCAAGCAGCAAGGGGCGTGTCTTACCAGAGTGGAGGCGGCGGAGGTGTAGATAGGGGTGTGGCCGGCCGACAGCAACACCGGCTGCAAGACAACACAGGAGGAGGGGGTAACTGCACGGGGAGGAACAGCCTGGGAGCAAGCGGGGGGGGGGGCAGGGGTACGCTGGGTGGGAAGAACTTTTCTGGGGCTCTGGGTAGATGCTGCAATCGAGGGCTTGATCCAGGATCAGCGAAGCAAATACAAATCCTAACCGAAAGCTAATCATGCAGAAAGCTGAGCTGATCCAAGGTCAGTGCTGGGGATCAGCATTTACCTAAACCCATGTGAGGAGAAATCAGGGAGAGGGCAGAAGGGGAGGGGTCCCAAGTGGCCAGTGGGAACAGAGGGAGAGGGGTAGAGCAGAGAGTGGGGGTGAGGAGAGAGGGGTAGAGCAGGGGGTGGGAGAGAGGGGTAGAGCAGGGGGTGGGGGTGAGGAGAAGATGGAGGGGTATGAGTGTGAGGGAAAGAACCAGTCCAAGCCCAGGGGGTAGAAATGAAGAAGGAAGAGAGTTTCCAGGAACCACAGTGCAAGCGGGAGAGAAGAGAGAGAGAGAGAGAAAATGAGAGAGAAAATGAGAGATGGTTGCGTGCAGTGAAAGAACGGGTAAAAGAGCCAGCAGCAGGGATGAGAAAAAAGAGCGAGATGAAAGAGGAGATAGGAGAAAAGAGGAAGCAGATCAGGGGGCAGAGCAAGGGGAACAGGACAGCACCGAGGTGAAGGGTAGGGGTGAGAGGGGGAAAGGGTGAAAGACGGTACTCCCAAGAGAGAAAGATTGGGGGATGAGATGGGAAGATTGAGAAGAGAAAGAGGGAACAGAGGTAGAGGTAAAAGGGGGGGGTCATGGGGAGCACAGGTGTAGGTAAAGAGGGCAGGATGTACAGACAACATCAAGACCTCAGTCTCTTTCCAGCCAGGTCCACACCCCCACCTGCACACAATCGATCTTCACCTCCACTCTTCCATCCTTTGTTAGGATATCACCAGCACCTGTGACCAGTACTCAGTGTGGTAGCAATCTTTAAAGATGTGTCCTTTGAAACAGTGTATTATAGTACTTACATAGTGTAGGTCCAGCTCTACAGAAACCCTGCGTGTTGTTGTTGTGTGGGGCAGTTATAGGACACGATCGTAGAAGAAACACTGCTACTGCTTGGGTTCAAGTGAGGTTGGACGTTAAAATGACAGCATGAACATCAGAAATGTAACTTTGGAGCCCCCAGTAAAGGCACTGCAGGTTGCCCACTGCGGCCAGGGTTCGATGGCCCTGGTTGTGCCAGCCCGGCTCTGGTCAGGAGTGGGGGGCAGTGATTGGCTGTCTGCCCCAGGGGGAGGGGGGAGGACAGCCGGCATGAACTGGCCGCACACACACAGTAAGCTTCTCTGGACGTATCGAAATCACGGTCGGTGCTGAACGAGTTTCGTCTCGGAGAAGGTGGTTTGCCATCCCTGCCACTGCCGGTCCCAGAGTGGTGGCTGGTCCCGTAGCTGCAGGCGGCGGGCTTGTGGGGGGAATTATTGGATCAATAGAGGGTACAGTTGGCCACCAAATAAGAAACAGAAATGTAACTTTACTTCTGCACATACAGGAACCTTCCTGTTTGTTTGGTCAGAGCACAGAAGCGTGTTGCATTCACTGTTAAACAGCTGCACGACAGTCGACCAATCGTAAGGGAATAATGTTCGATGGCCAAACTGAAACTACGATCGAGGTGGCTGGAACGGCAGAAAACCAGAAGCAGAAAAGCCGAATCTGAAGGATGGAGAGGGAACGTGGTGGCTACCTCTGCATGTTATTGGCCTGCTTCCCATGCAGAAGTGTTCTTGAACGCAGGTGTGCTTCCATTCAGGTATTCCCCGAAGGCACTCCTACAAACAGCAGCTGCAAAACTGCAGCGTAGGCCAAAGGCATCAGAGGATGGAAGGTTTGAACATTCTGGAAAACCCCTCGCCATCATCAAATCACCTTTTCCCTGGACGGTATAGCTAAAGCATCAGGTGATAATGCCTCTTATATTACATACTTTTCATACATATCTTTTCTTTTTGCTTTTCTTTTCCTCAAATTGATACTGGCTGGGTTTGAATGCCACATTCCCTAGTGCGGTAGATACCAGCTAGCTGAAATCCAGATTCAGTCAGGGGGCTAGTCCTCATACAATACCTACCCTAAAACAGTGCTGGACATTGATTAGGGTTGTGGACCAGGTTGTTAAAAGGGGGCTTGTCCAGGATTTTGAGTTATTACAGTAGAAGGCGCTGATGGGAAATGAAGTCCTTAGCTTGAGGTTGTGGAGTACATGTAAGTCATCACTGGACTTCATCTCCCATCAGCTCTTCAGCACCTCAATAGGTTTTTTTGTCCAACCAGAAGGGGACAGAAAGATTGTGAGAAAAACTGTGAGAAAGGACAAAAGTAAAGCGAAGAAAAAAGTGAGAGAGGAAGAACGATGAAAAAAGAGCAACAAACACGGAGAAAGAGTGAAAGCTGGTGACAGTGAGAGGCAGAGTGGAGGACAGACAGGCCACACAACATTGTGCTACATAGGGAAAACAAGAAAAAGAGAGAAAAGAAAGAGAGAACGATATGGAGACAGGCACAGAACGAAAATAGTGACAGGAGACATCATGGAACTGCTGAAGAAGGATTTTTTGTAAACCACTTTTGTAAAAGCATACAAGGCAAAGCTACGCAAGAAACATACGGATCAACAAATACTGAATGAAAAACAATACAAAAAAGTCCCAAAGCCACTGCCATGATCATCATTATCCTCATCACTATCATCTTTTACTCTATTACCATAAAAACAATACAGACAGAAGCATAAATGAGCCCGCTGAGGTATAACTGGTGTCCCAAGACTGGACTGGATACAATATACCTAAACATGTGCTATATGCATTGTAAAATATGACTTGCAAAAATGAAGGAGATCAAGGTAATTCTATTACAAGGTGAAGTAATTAATAATTCAACTGCTATTACAGCAATTCTGAAAAGCCCTGGGAACGGCACTGTTAATCACAACCCACGGTGTAATAGCAAGCAGTTCCTCTAATCAACACAAGATGGCGCCTCCACCCTGCACCTACAATGAACATCGCAGTGCACCTGTCTTTAGGTGTGTGTGATAACACAAAGGCCCTACGTTAAGTCAAGTTCGAACCCAAGCAGCCACATGTACAGTCACGTGGCATTCATCATTTTCCATTGCAAATGTATATATTCTGTTTTCATTGTACTCTATGCCCTGTATTCACTTGCGCATAGTTACATACGCGTAAACACAGAACAGTCTGATAGGTATGTATTATGATGGAGAACATGTGTAGTGGGGCAGGCGAGTGAACGCATATAAAACCAAGCCTGCTTCGATTCTGACAGTCACCTAAAACACGTCTTGAACAGCAGGCGTGACCCGTGGTACTCTCTAGAACTCGACACATCTTGAGCTCTGAGCTGCTGCACGCTTAACCTTAACGGTTCCAACACATATAATGTCCCGTTCAGAGTCGGTGACAGACGCAACAATGTCCTCATCCTTTAATTACGCCACGAAGGTCAAGGAAGCCGGGCTTATGCAAGACAAACACAGCGGGGGAGAATGACAAAGACACCAGAATCGATGGAGAGACACTGAGACAATCAATGCTTTTTTTCCCATGCAGGAAATCAAGGGGCCAACACACACATCCCTGCGCCAGAGAGAAGCAGAGACAGGGAGAGAGAGAGAGAGAGAGAGAGAGAGACAGCGGAGAAAAGCAGAGGGTGACTGACAGAAAATGTCTTTATGATGGTTATGTGTGTGCGTGCATTCATGTGTGTATGTGTGTGTGTGTCTGTCTGTCTGTCTCCCCGTCTCAGTGTTGCCCCCACACAGGGCAGAATGCCTCTCTGGCTGTGATGAAGGAAGTGAAAAGCCTGGTATTTTCCCCGCTATTTCTGCGGAGTACTCCTGGGGTATGTTCTGATGGAAACTCTCAGAGAGCCACGGGGGTGTACAGGACTGAATAATGAATTAAGCTTCACAACCATCAGATCTGCTGAACTGTTCCTGGCGCTAAGGTTGGGCCCATGCATGTGAACGCTGCCTCCTGCAGTCCACCTGTCAGAGTGAGTGATGGGGGCTCGTTCATAGCAACAGCCAGGCTGGGTGGGTCCTCCTATGCTCTTCTTATACACGCAGATTCAGTCTGTCCAGTCTGTCGAGCATGTCTGTGTGTCTGTCTGTCCAGCGTGTGCTTGTGTGTGTGTGTGTGTCTGTCCAGCATGTGTGTGTGTGTGTGTGTGTGTCTGTCTGTCTGTCCAGCATGTGTGTGTGTGTGTGTGTGTGTCTGTCTGTCTGTCCAGCATGTGTGTGTGTGTCTGTCTGTCTGTCCAGCATGTGTGTGTTTGTGTGTGTCTGTCTGCCTGTCTGTCCAGCATGTGTGTGTGAGTGTGTGTGTCTGTCTGTCTGTCCAGCGTGTGTGTGTGTGTGTCTGTCTGTCTGTCCAGTGTGTGTGTGTGTGTGTGTGTCTGTCTGTTTGTCTGTCCAGCATGTGTGTGAGTGTCTGTCTGTCCAGCATGTGTGTGCATCTGTTTGTCTGTCTGTCCAGCATGTGTGTGTTTGTGTGTGTCTGTCTGCCTGTCTGTCCAG
>JAINUG010000211.1:625000-657500 GCA_029706075.1 Aldrovandia affinis
TGGGCATATTCCAAGATGACAATGCCACAATTAATCAGGCTCAAATTGTGAAAGAGTGGTTCAGGGAGCATGAGACATCATTTTCACACATGGATTGGCCACCACAGTCCAGACCTTAACCCCATTGAGAATCTTTGGGATGTGCTGGAGAAGACTTTGCGCAGCGGTCCGACTCTCCCATCATACAAGATCTTGGCGAAAAATGTATGCAACTCTGGACGGAAATAAATGTTGTGACATTGCAGAAGCTTATCGAAACGATGCCACGGTGAATGTGTGCCGTAATCAAAGCTAAAGGCGGTCCAATGAAATATTAGTGTGTGACTTTTTTTTGGGGACGGGCAGTGTAAATATATATATGTATATTCAGGTATATTTGGTTGGGGCACAGGGATTTTCAAAAGTGGTATCCCCCTGTTCAAATTCAGCGGCCATTTTTGTTGTTGCGGTGAGGTGTACACTCATCCCTAAGCTTGTCTGGTTGTCATGGCTCTGTTTGAGTGAAAAAGACACTGTGCTTCGCAAGTGAAAAGTTGACCTCAAATGTTGGCAGACTGTTGTTTGAAGTAACTGATACATTCTTTTTTCTCGTTTCTGATACAGTGCGAATGGCATACTGACGAAAATGCCATCGGCGCCCGCCGCGTTTTCGTTCATTTTGATGTGAACTGACCGGCGGATTTCAAGGAAGCGGATGAAAAGCTAAGTAGCGCGGGGGGCTGGTGGCGGACGCAGCGAATCTCGTTCGGCTGAGTGGAGATACGGTGCGATCCAGAGACAGATAAACCTTAAACTGCAGGGAGGAGGAAATGAAAAAACGGTGTGCTAAAGTGTGCTAACGCTGCAATCATATTTCAGCGTCACTATATTAATAAATTAACTATATGAATAAAGTTACATTCATAGACACACGACGGGGTCATTTTTTCTTTTGAATTACGTTTATGCCACTGAATTCAACTATCAATGTCGATGAACATTTGCTGAAATTTGACGTGATAACTGATAAGTGATGAGCACACCGTTATTTATATCGTTAGTGTCATACTCTACACGGCTACATATTTGAAACAGGAGGCCTTTGAATAATTGAAGGAAAATCCAATATTACAGCTATGCCGTGGGACCTAGAGCATCAAAGCCCTTTTCATTTCCATGGGAACATCATATTCTGATGGCTGATGCGTGTCTGCAAACTACCTAGTGCATTTGTTGTACAAACTTGGAGTCTTTGGCAAATATTTTGCTCCTATGTGATTTCTGTACTTTTCTACTGGAAGCTCGGGGTGGCCATATTGTTAAATATGAATTGATATGTAATGTTTGTGCCTGTTTAATAAAGGACTCATAGCATATAAACTGATGGTTACAGTCCCATGGCCTGCAGCGGCCAAATAATTTAACACGCTGGCGTGAAATTCGGTGAAACATTTAGATTTGATGTGCAGTATATGTTTATACAAATATATATGCTGATAGAAGCAGCATTTGGCATGCAGGGGCCCATTTTTACATTCTGCATAATGGGGGTAAATAGATACAACAGCCATGGCTTAAGAGATAGATCTCTCTGAGCAAACTCTAGAAGCGAATATCAATATTATAAGCAGACTGCAGACGACGTGTGCCTTCTCTAAAATGTAACATCGGAAATCACAAGGGAGGTGCACATATCCCAAAAAGCTTTAGACGTTCAGAGGCGAGGCTAAAAGATCCGCACGCAGGTTTTGTCAGGTAAAGACCTGTCATGGCCCCCTGCTCCGGCGGTTGAGAATATGCTGTTCAAGCTTTTTTTTTTTTAACAGAAATCAAAAATGACAGAAAACCCATCACGGCGGGAGGATACCGCAAGCACAAACTGAAAAAATGTCCGATACACGGAAACTGAGAGATGCACCGAGTTCTGTGAGAGTACAGTACGCCATGAACGTTTTAATATTGCAGGAACAACTGTCCGTTATAGTGTCAGCAGGGAAAGACAGGGCCGGAAAGCCAAGGTTTGAGTTTGTACTATACATGGTTTTACAGGGATTTGTCTGTAGTAGACAATAAAATCTACAATAAAAAACAATTAGATTCCTTTTCATATAATAAAAAACAACAATAATAATAATATAATAATAATAGCATCTATTATATTTGCATCTAATTCCTAGAGGCATAAAATCTCCTTAAGCAAAGGGAGCCTAATGAAATTCTGCCAGAGGGCGGTCATGTGAGAGAGGGAGAGGGAGAGGTCGAGAGGGGGGCAGAGAGAGGGAGGAGAGGGAGGGGACAGGGGGATGAGAGGCGAGTGAGACGGAATAGGAGAGTGGGAAAACGAGCACTGACATTTGTCAGCTGGGTATTTAGGCACAAAGAGAATTTCACATCTAATGCCAATAAGCCCTCGTGGGCATTTGGCCGTTAACGAGAAACAGGGACTGGGGTTGGAGAGAGGAAAGGACACGGTATGAAAAGAGGATGCCATGGCGGCTGGAGATGGAGAGAGAGAGAGGAACAGGGAAAGAGAGAAATGTTAATTCCCAGCCTTTTATAGTCTGTGTAATAGTCATTCCATGAGAGGATTTAAAAGATTAGAGGAGAGACAGACTGTACTTTACCGAGATGGACAGAGAGACAAAACCAAACATTGAGAATACCGCGTGCCAATTCTGCGTGCTGCAAGCACAAACACACACAGGCACACATTAACACACACACACACACACATTTGCACAGTACAGTAAACATACATACACACACTACAAGCATGGTACAATAAACACACACACAAACACACACACACACACACACAGTACAGTAAATCTACTTTACACACACACACATATACACAAACGCATATTACCTTTCCGGACAATGGTTTTAAAATGACCATAGGAGTAAAATCAACCCCCGCCATTACCTCAAGATGAACAATATTTATCTATTTATATATACATATATACATTTGTGAATTGTACATCTGTATGACTGTCGTTGGATGTATCATAATGAAAAAAAAGATAGCCAAGCAGATTGCTGTTGAAAATCAAGTTCCCAACCCATTTTACCCAAGCGTGTACATGAAAATACAATCAACTGTAATTATATAGGCCTACAGAGACCTGATTCATTAAACCAAATGACTGTTTTCCCCATAATAATCATCGCTGTACGGCATTCCTCGGCTCTATCTCCACTAAACCCGTAATAACGAGCACACGGTGGAGAAACAACGTGTCTGGAGAGAGAGAGAGAGACATCCGACATCGTCACCTTCCTCATCCCACAGTGATGTCACCGTGGGCAGAGTCCCAAGCGACTTCCTCTTCTCCCCGTGACATTCCAGCACGGCTCGTTCGGTGCGTCGGTCTGTTGCGGTAAGTGATGTCGCCCCTTGGAGCCGTGCCAGAGCCCCTGGATCCTCAGGTGCAGCTGGCTGCTTGTCTCTGACCAAAGGCTGTATGCCACAGGGCGGCAGTCTAGTGTAATGGTTAGGAGCTGGACTTGTAACTCAGAGGTTGCTGGTTCGATTCCCAGGTGGGGCACTGCCGTTGTACCCTTAAGCAAGGTACTTAACCTTGCTTCAGTAAAAATACCCAGCTGTGTAAATGGATTGTGTGTAAAGAAATGTCAATTGCGTAAGTCGCTCTGGATAAGAGCGTCTGATAAATGCCTAAAATGCAAATGTAAAATGTAATGCCATGCGGCCAGAACACTCCTAGGGACTGTATATAACCAAAAAGTGGTTATAATAATAATAATAATATATGCCATTTAGCAGACGCTTTTATCCAAAGCGATTATAAAGCGGTTATAAAGTGCCGTGCAATTCACACCCTCCCACAGTGGACAGCCGTAGCGCACAGAATCCCACGGCAGCCCTTTCCCTTGTAGCATCAGGACAGAGCTCCAGGCCTGACTGAAGGGTTAAGGCAGAGTTGAACAGACAACGGTAGCGAGAGTGTTCTCTGGGGCCCTGTCCGCAAGGGCCAGGTGCGAGGCGGAGAACTGTCTTTCGCGGCGTGAGGCTCAAGCGTACGACTCACTCCGGCAGGCGCAAGAGCCTGTCCTAATCGTATCCGGGCAACGGCGGCGTGTCTAACAGGGCCTGTCTCTGGGTGTCAGATCACCCTGCCTGTTCCCCCATCATCGGGAAATGAGCTTCGGGGCACAGTAAAAATGTCACAGCTGACTCCCGGGGCCCTGATGTGCATAAACTAAAACATGGCAGTGCTGTACGGCACCCTGCTTATTGGTTTCACATTCTTTTTGTATTTTTTATTATAAGTATTTCCTTACATGCACAGCAGCTAAGGGCTATAATGGTCTCAAAAGGGCAACTGCAATATTTAGTTTTGCTTTTTGAGAAATGTTTAAAAAAAATATATATATATACAGTATATATATATATATATATATATATATATCTCACTAGGAAACCATAGTGTATATAGTATAACATATGAGCATCCTGACCGTCCGTCTTGCCATGTTTCACGTACAGACTCATGATTCCGTAGACGGCGTGCGCTACCAGGACCGTGTGTCAGTTTATGAATCTCTGATGTCTGGAATAAGACTTTGCACCGAAGTGTTATAATGAAAGAAAGCATTTAAAAAAGATTTTCACAGCGAAATGGGAACACTTCCTATCCGTCAACAAATGTGATTGTTCACAGCCCGGGCGCGCGAGCGTCGTGTGTTTGCGTATGGGGTTCCCCGCTAATGCAGCCAGTCCAGTGGCTCTGGTGGAGGCCTCTCTCGGGCACTGGGGTAAGGACCTGTGTCTCTTTCAGCGATCAGATCAAGTACCCGGCGCGGAATCTAGAAATAAACTGATCAGGGGAAAAATGGACTCGCGATAATAGGAGAGGCTGCCAGATTCAGGCCTACAGCATTAAACATTCATGCCTCAGTGTTTGTACCCAAGCCCTTCATTTCTAACGAGGACGAGTGCTCTGCTCTACATTTGCTTTAATTGACCCCCCCCTGACCTCCACGTGTCATCGCCCCACAAGCACGAATGGCTATCTGCATACCCCTTTAAGAAAAGCAGCCACGGTTCTGTCAGCAGAAGCGAACTATGTACCGTTGTGCACGTTTCCTTCTATTAATAGACAGCGAGCGCATGGTCCATCACCGTGCTGTTTGTTAAGGTACGATTATCGATCGGCGACATTTGATCGCGCTTGGCTCCTGCCATGGGCCGGTCTCGATCGAGCCGAGAGATGGAGGGGGTGGGGGTGGGGTGGTCCTCGCGGGCGGGCTCAGGCCAAAAATATGAACGGCGAGGTTTCACATTTTACGGCCCCGGAATAAATCAGCAGGGCCTCTCGGGCCCCCTGACAGCTCTGGCGAGTGCTGACCATCAGCGATACGCTTCACTTTTTTACCGGCCCTGCGACGGCCTGCCACATGCTGAGATCATCATCTGCTCCGTCATAAGCTGCCAGTCCATATTTCCCATATCCTAATCCCTACATTTACAGCACACAATTTGTGCTTGCCCACCTCCGGCTCGCTACCACAGCGGCGGGGGAAATTGCTCACCGACACAAGGACTGCAGAGTCCCTGATTGCCTTACGCGCGCACATAAGGTCACGTCTCTTTAACGGATACCTCAGCGCCTCCCATGGCCTCGAATTCTCCACAATTTACTCCTCTCAATTCCCTAAATGCGCGTATGTTCATGGCCCAAGGGTTTTCACATAATAAATCACATTTAAATATTTCAAATCCGGTTATAATGGTGAATGTACACGGCACTGAGTCAAAAAAAAGGAGAAAAGACATATGACAGGTTAATTAATTAAATCCATGGATAACTCATTGCCTGACTGGCTAACTGACAATAACTGACAGCAGATCCTTGAGTTTTTAAACACATCCCATTGTTTGTTTAGCCGTGGCTGACGGCAGATCCTCTGGTTTTTAAACGCACCCGATTGGCTGGTTAAAAGCAGCTGACATGCAGACCCTTGGGTTTTTACACACACCCTATTGGCTGGTTAGCAGCATCTGACGTGCACAGTTTTTAAACACACCCGATTGTTTGTTTAGCCGTGGCTGACGGCAGATCCTCCGTTTTTCGAATCGCACCCTAATGGCTGCTTAGCAGCGGCTGACGGCAGATCTTTAGGGTATTGAAAGACACGCTTTTGGCTGGTTGGCGCTCGCTGAAAGAGGGTCCTTGGCTCGCGAAGCAGCAAGCTGGCACTGACTGGCGGCGGATCCTTGGGTTCTGACAGGCAGCTGATGTGCCAGTTGGCATTGACTAACGGCTGATCCTCGCGTTTTGACAGTCAGCGTCAGGCTCCCGGCCTTTTGTCCCGTACCCTTCTGGTAAGAGTTCATTTATGAATCCCCTATGCCCCCCCTGCATTGATCCTGGGTTGAAGTGACATCGATCCCCCACTGTTTAATAATTTGTTTGCTGTGGGTCGGTTACAGTTTCCCTGCCCCAGTCAGTGCACTCTCCCTACTGCGTCCTCTATGATTCACACCCAAAGCAGACCTCAGACAACCCCTCGACCGTAAGGGAATCTGTGTTCCTGCTATGAATCCTTTCCAAACTTCCAACAACGTGATCAGTTCATATGTACACCCAGCTCGGCCGGGGGAAAAAAACGTAGTTCTGTATTTTTGAAAATTGAACTCAAACGAAAGGCGTCTGGTTAGACACGACCTAGTCCTTGTGAGGCTGAATGCAGCTGTTCTTCAGGGGTCAGACAGCTACGCTTACAGCACCTTTCTCGTTCGGTAAAAACCACCGAAACGCGGCACAGCCCGGTCTGCGCCCGCATCTCAAGCTGGACGCAAACCGAGTGCAACGTCTGTTTCTGCGGAGGCCAGGCGAACGAGGGAGGGAGGCGAGGGACGGAAGAACAAGCAGAGGGCACAGAGCGACGGCCTGGCGAGAGGCCGAGCGACGGCAGGGATGGAGAATTCTCAGTGGGGTTACAGGAGAGCCATGGGGAAACTCAAGCCAGAGGCCCCAGGGGGGCGTCCAGGTCCCGGGTGGTGAGCGAAACGCTGCTATAAGATCCCCTCGTGGACCACTGTGGGGGTTCGTATGTATTTGGCAGGTTACATTATTTATATGCTCAGCTGCTATCTAGGGCAACTCGCTTTCGCGATTTGCGCGCCCCTAAATAGGCCACTACAGCTGGAAGGTGGCGAAGGTGGATGCCCTCACTGCGAAGGGGTCCAGAAACAGCGTCCCATTCAGGTTGGGGTAAACCCACGAAACCTCCGGCCCACGATGCTGACTGCGGCAGCCACACCGCGGCAGGGCCTGCCACCACCACCGGCAGCCACTTCTCTCGTCTTCTGCTGCCAGACGGGTGCGAGCCGCTAAGATCATTTAGTGGATGAATGGTCAAGTCAAATGTTTCCCTCCCTCCGGGACCTGACCAGCTGCTCAACGCGGGCAGCCCGTGAAAGCTGCCCAGACTTTCCATCTTTGAACCTCAAGTCAACTTAGCCCCGATGACAAGTCCTAGCGGGAAGGACTGTGTAAATGTTGTCAAACAATTGACATTGAAAATATCATTGAATCCTAAAGCCATATAATTCCACACTTTGGTTAAACAGTGCTCTCTCTCTCTCTCTCTCTCTCTCTCTCTCTCTCTCTCTCTCTCTCTCTCTCTCTCTCTCTCTCTCTCTCTCTCTCTCTCTCTCTCTCTCTCTCTCTCTCTCTCTCTCTCTCTCTCTCTCTCTCTCTCTCTCTCTCTCTCTCTCTTTACCTGTGCGCCTGAACGTAACCACAACCAATTCTTTCACACCACGGTCTTACATCATGAAGCCATTTCAGGACAGTCGTGCATTACAGACGATTCCTGAAAGCGCAAGACGGAACTCAGGAGCTTTTAAGTCTCAGGTTGCATCAGCAGGCTGCTTACTCATGAACTGCTGGAGCGCTTGCGCTGGTTCAGCGGCCTCGTCCTAACAGTGTCAGCCCAGCACCAGACAGTTACAGGCTCAGTTTTCCCCCAACCCACTCAAATCTCCTTTTGGTATGACCCAAATGCCAAGCTCTCGCTACAATAAACTGAATCAAGCTGCCTCCCTCTAAAGACTCAGGACGATCACCAACCCGTTGAGCCTCAGCTCACGCGCGGCTTCCTGTCAAAGCGCATGGATAACATGGCCTAACGTTGTGACGCACAGGCGGGTTGTGTCATTCCAAAACGGCTTGGGTGAGCTGGAGCCTCTGTCCCGCAAACGGACCCCGGCTGAGGCTGCGACTCTATCCGGCCGCACTCGCCTTTTCTCCACGGGCCCACAGTACACAAACGAGCTCCATCTTGTCGGCCACGCCATTCCTCTACTCCAGGAGGAACGTGCCGTCGATCAGCGGCGGACAACGAGACCCCGGCGGACGCGCGTCGACTCCGCCTGCTGACGAAAAAACGGCATCGCGAACGCACACGCGTAGCGGTGGAGCTCCGATATGTGCGTTAACACGAAAGCGTTTGCTACAGAATATGACGTCAACAAGAGTATGATTAGTTCCCTTGGCTGGGGACTCAGGTCTTTAGCTCAGCGGGCTAGTCTGTCTCTTGTTGCGTTGGGATCCTCGGTTCGAAACTCAGCGGCAGACCAACTCCGTTACGCACGCCCACCCCTCGTTCTGATAGCAGAGCTCGCCCACAAACCGCAAACGCTCCGACGACCACATCGCGATACATTTACATTACATTACATTTTAAGCATTTAGCAGACGCTCTTATCTAGAGCGACTTACAAGATGTAAGTCATTTCAGTCGTGTGTTCTTCGCAGACGCACAGAAGTTATTCGTGTGGGATCGGTCGAGTCCTGTTGCGACATCTCCAGACTAGCACAAGACATTTTGAACGGGCCAAGTCATTTAAAAATCTCCACCGATTACTCTATTTTTGCTTCAGTTTCCCAAATCCACCTTCAGGAGCCTCCAAAGGGAAAGTCGAAGCTTGTGCCTTCTATTCGGTTTGAACTCGGGGGTACTGTGGTATCCTGAGATAGCTACATATTGAATTGTGAAATATGTGCTATGTACTTACTGGAGTAATCCCTTGAGGGCGCTATTGCCTCTGGCGGCTAGTAGTTATGAGGTCATATTCTAATATCAGACTCAACACTTGGCTACAGACCAGAGTGTAGATGTGGCGCGCTGCCTGCATGCTGAATGCACCTGTTACCGTTACCATTAGGCTATTAAATGAGCTAAGCGCAACACAGGCTCCTAGTATTGTGCTATGAAGAACCCCACGTTACTACGGGTATGGCCAAGCTTCACGTCGAACACCAGCTGCGAGTGTTTTAACAGCAGGAGTCTGACTGCACACGTGCACATTCAGGGCAGTAGTAACAGATATCTCGGATTTGGTGCATCATCCTTCAGCTGATTATGAGCGTGATTGCTGAGCTTGCATCTCAGACATCTGCAGGTTTCGTAAGGGACTTGCGATGAAACCAAGGCACCATGCACTGTGCATAAAACCCCTTTAGGGACAAACTATATAGAAGGTACCGTCTTTTTCAAATGAAAATAATAACTCCCAATTTGTCCCTTTGGGGAAAAAAAACCCAATGGCTTTATTACATAATTTCTCCAAGAGCATTTATTGACTTATTTAGCTATTTGGATCCCCATTAGCTGTTGGTCACACACCAACTATTCTTCCAGGGGTCCACACAAAACACAAAATGCATTACTGAGTACAAAACAGTCATATAGGAAGGAGAACAGAAAGGCAACACTGCATTACACTGGGTCCTTACGGGACATATCTGACCCAAGCATGCAAGCGCGAGTAGCCACAATCAGCACACAAGGCGTGCGTCATAATTCATGAAACACGCAGTCCACTGTAAAACAGCTTTGAGAAATCTATTATTTCAGGTGTAATTCCTGGAACTTGAAATTACCCGTGTTACTGGTATTACTAGACTGAAAGGCCTCTGCTCTACAGTTGATAAGATTGATATCAGGCGAACATTACAGCAAACGAGCTGCTGGCTTATTGCGTTATTAATACGGGCTTCAATCCATAACAGGATATTTCCCATGCGGTCCTCTTCGATTATTATAACGTCTCTGTGTTTTCGCAGTTGATGCAAGGGCTTGTGAGGAAACGGCACAAAGCACGCATTTCGGGGACTGCCGCGGTGGTTTGGCATGCAGTTTTGAGCGCTTCCCCGTTAGTGTTTGTTAATGTACTACGAGGGACTGGAAATCCACTGCCGGAGTGGCATCCACAATGGAACCGCTGAATAATCAGTTTGCGCGTGCGGGCAACGTGAGCGATTCCTCTACAGTTTAAACGGTTCAATTATGACCATTGATCTCGCATCATTGTGCATTAACCTGACACCCTGTGAGCATAGCAAAGACGTCATGGCGTTGTCAATTCTTGCCGTGAATAATTATACTTAAAGCTGGATCAATTCTAAACATGAGGATGGCGTCTGCATGGGTTATCTCACAGATTTGATGTTATCTTGGCCTAGTTCACACAATCCTCGAGTGGGACATTGTGCTATAGTGCTGAATGATAATACCAGTTAGTGTAATATTTACCATAACCTATTGTTAATTTTTGCAGTCTGGATAGACCCCCCCCCCCCACACACACACACACACACATACCTTCCTGTATCCGTTAGCACACGTAGGTAACATGGTAACGTAACTGTAAGCAACTCCAAATTACGCATTGTATTGTAAACACATATGTAGGTGATCGCTCGCAGTTTTTCATACACACTTCGTCAGTTGCCCTAGGTAAAAACTGCGGGCTACAGATTTGTTCCTGTAGCCTACCATTTTTTCGCTCATAATTGTCCTGATAAAGATTAAAAACTCATAAAAATGCCAAAGGCGACGCGACTGAAGTCAATATAGTTGACACGCGTAACGAATTTTAAAAGTTGAAAAGTTTTTTGAACTGAAAATCATGTCTGACAGCATACGTACTGTATCTTTTCATGATGTGGGACATGCCGTCAGAAGCACTGTGCCGTCTGAAGTTAACCTGCAGTCCGTTTTACTGACCCCAGTCGCTGTAAGGAATTGGGGGAAATTAATTTTGCTTTGAGATGAAACCAAGCAACACAGAGCCCGATGTGAGATGGTTGGATTTGGGATAAGATAAACAAAGTCAGCTGAGAGCTAACAATCCAGTTCCGAATACATTTCCTCCAATAAAAAGATTTAAACATATAATATCATCTACGCCAGCTGTGTAATGCATTATAAAACCGTACTATTTACTCGCAGTCTCCTAATCTCTAATCTCCCCCTTTCATGTTTCACTCGCAGTTGCACACGCTCTTTTTCATTCACGCATCGTCTCTGTGATCTCTTGCTCTGTAGCCTACATCGCGAATACTCTTTCGGCATCTGCCTTTATATACCGTCCCAGCATTGATGCGTCTCAACGTCGATGCTCCTTCGCTCAAACACGAAATAGTGACATAGAAAGGGGTCATACGAAGACCTACAATCACAGCGGTGATGGCTTACCTTGCAACCGAACATAAGCGAGAGGGTCCGGTTACTACAGATGACCTTACACTGACACATCACCGGAGAGAAGCACTTTAAATTCCTGACAGGTGGAGACATCAGCGCGATGCCCATGGACTCGGACGACAACAGTCCGCCGCCAGCGCCTCGAACCCAGAGACGAAGTGGGTAGAATCGTGGAGCGGGGGCAGACTCGCGGCGAGAGCAAGTGACTTAACACAGTCTGAAAGGACAAGTCTTGTATCCCGAGACGGTAGGAGGGTGTCCGGATTCCCGTGGCACTTAACACACATGTATGCCACCAAAATGTCACGTCAAGTTATATTCCCTTGATTGAAAAACAATTAAGGCAAAGCCTGCAATTGTCCAATATACAGCTATTCATAAAAATGTTGATGTATCTAATTGTATCAATCCAGTAGCTCTCACCATCTCCTCTATCTGTTACCCCTCTCTCCCAGAATCTCCACCTCTCTCTCTCTCTCTCTCTCTTTCTCTCCCTCTCTCTCTCCCTCTCTCTCTCTCTCTCTCTCTCTCTCTCTCTCTCTATTGACAACAAGCTGGGGAATTTCAGAACCAATAGGATAGGATATCAAATCAAGGACTCGCAACCGTAAACGACAGAGTAGAAGCGCTGCATTACATCGATGGTCTGTTGAAAGGGGAGCTGAAAAGATGGTTACAGAAGAAGGGCGTTTAGAGAAACCAAGGGAGCAATGAAAGAGAAACTAAAAAAAGGTTGATGAGGCAGAGGAGGAAAGAGCAGAGAGATGGGGGAGGGCGTGGAGATAACCGCCCAACCCCCTCTACACACACATGCACAGGCGGCAACTCGAGAAATATTCAGATGCATGCCGCTCTGTATCTTACAGGGGGGAAAAAGATCGAATATCACAAACACAATCATGCACGAGTACACGCGACCTACACAATGACAGACACATACACTTACGACATTACACACGGACCATACACTCACCCCATCCCCAACACTTCTCCTCTTTATTTGCTTCCTTCTTCCAGCAAGAATGAAGGTCGTTCATTCGCTGTCCCGTTTTACCAATTCTCTCGTTTTTAGCTCTAGCCCCTTTCGCTCTCTACCGACTTTACCATGGATACGACCCTTCGTATATCCAAGTAGTTACTGGCCAACAAAGCCTTTTCTGACGTATACGCAACTCATTTCGTTGTGATTGTGTTTTTTTTTTCTTCTTCTGGCCGCTTACATTATTAGACGCAGAAATGTTGTAGAAACAACGCCCCCTGGCGACCACCTCGAACCTTCACCAGTGAGATCTGTCCGTGGTACTGAACTGCAAAGCACCAGTAACTCTTCCCTGCCCAGACACCCTTTTTAATGTTTCAACAGTTATTGTTATTATTATTATTATTATTATTATTATTATTATTATTATTATTATTATTAGGAGTAGCAGTAGCATTAGTAGTAAGAGCCAATAGTGCCATAGTGAAAACACAGAAGAAAGAAAGAAACAACAGAAGTACAATAAGCCTGAAACAAAACACCTTCTATAACAACCATTAAACACAGTGGAATTCAAACATGGAGTATAACTAAACCATCTTCACACACCTCTCTCCCTCTCTCTCTCTTTCTCTCTTACACAGACACACACACACACACGCATACACACAGACACATCAAGGTCACCTCCCCAGCCGTATCTCATCCCCCCACTCACTCTCACCCCCCTCCATTCTCTCTGAGTGTCTGGCATCAGACCAGTAGTGTTCAATACCTACACCTGAGACTTGGCTCCCACTCCACAGTATGGATCACACCTTGGAGAGAGAGAGAGAGAGAGAGAGAGAGAGGACAGAAAGGGAAGGAGGTATGGATGGACAGAGAATGCCACAAATGCAAATGCAGTTTCACATCCACATTCTCCATCTCATGAATATAATGTATTTTTCATTAGTTGTATCACACAGACTCGCTGATACAACTACTGAACCCTCACATCCCTGCCACCTGTTTCTCAAACACATACACTAGCATACTTACACAAAAACGCAAGCGTATTGTACATTCATTCACACATTCATCCACTTCTCACTTGCACTGTCTTACATGCGCAATAAAACAATCATACAAACACACACACACACATACAGCCTCTATTTTTTCTCTATATGAACCATGATTGGATATAGATATGATTTATTTGCTCATTTCCTTTAGGGAGAGGTCAAACTACAAGGATTGCCCTACCTCAGCCTTATTCATATTTTAAAATAGGTTCCCATTAGACCACAGAAAATGTGATCAAACTGGTCTGTACTGGGGGATATGTGTGTAAATGGGACCTGCAGCCAGGGGGAAGCAACCAAACTGAAAATAAACTTTAGGACATGGAGGGATGCTTACCTAAATGTCAAGCCAAACTCTTAATGATCTATAGCAAATAGTTCACTGTGCTCTTCAGGTTGTGACAGGGGCCAATCAGCACTGGAGCCAGTCTTCATACTCACATGTGACAAGAAGTGACGGGAGAGCGAGGTTTCATGAGCCCAACAATGGGTGGAGCTGCAATGAGCTGTCAGTCATCACTCTGTTTGAACCAATCAAAGCATTTTGCTCTCTACAACAGAACAAAATGACTGTTTGAAATCAGTGAGTCACTGATAGGACATGGTAGCTCCGCCCATTTCTGGTTTGCGATGTTTCATCTTCCCATCACTAGTGATGAGCAGGCCCTCCACAGGGCTGCACGTGGGGCACGGGCACACGGAGCAGACTGTGGGACTCACAGCCCAAGTCTCATTGCGCCTTAATTTAATGGATGGCTGTATCCATTGCACCCGAGACCAAGGCATCATTCATCAATGACAGATTCTGGGTCATCAGCAGCGAATTGTGCTGCCCCAGGGTCACTATCATCTGCCCACCTGACTGCCCGCGACTGCCAACCCTCCATCTGGACGGTTATTCATTGTCTGATTGGTTATGGATCCACTGAAGGGGGACGGCCACCAGGGGGCGTCTTTATAAGGATGATTTCTGCCCCAAACAGCTGATCCAGGATAAGCCTTCCGAGCACTAATCTTTACCCTAAACTTTATGCGGTAGTGCAGTTTAGTTCACTTTCATACACTTTGTAACTTTGTTTCGTTTTAAATGTTTTTATAGAAGTTTTGTATGCCGGACCAACAAACCAGTGATCGTTGCACCACACCATCACTGGTTTGTTTTATTGAAATTATTTTAAATACATAACGGCCTGTTTATAAAGATGGTGTGGATGTGCTACAATCTGTAACATGTAATGTCCAGATGTAGATCCGGTATTAGTGTGACGGTATTTCACTAGAAAGTACCTGATTGGTAAATGGGAATAGACAAATGTATTTTGCAGCCCTGATTCACATCACATACCCAGTAACTATGGAGTAACTATATAGTAACAGTCAGGAAAACAAATACACATTGTCATCAACAAAACTGCACCGTGATGAATGGCCATCTAGTTTAATGTTACTTTCTCAGTAATGTCCTGATAATACCTGATAAGTACCTGGGAATAGATGTCAATTTGTTTTATAGCCACGTTACACATTGCTTCCCAGGTAACTATGGGTAGTTACCCAGTAAGATTTGGGAAACAAATGATACATTGCAATCAATACAACAGCAACAGCAATAAGTGCCATCTGGTCACACAGCACTTTCTTGGTCATTTCTGGTAAGTTACCAGTGCAGACACGATACCATGAAGTGAACTATGAGGAAAGATTCCACGAGCAGCAGGAACGTTGTGAGAAACAACTGATGGGAAACAGGTAAGTACATGAGAATTCCTCAAAGAGTTACTCATAGTTGTGAAGTACTTATATAGTCATTTATGGAGGAACATTGTAAGTATCTGGAAAGTAACCTCGGTAAAGGCTGATTAGTAAATAAGACTTGTAAATACCAATCAAATCTTATATGATTGCATATGAACTAAGAAGGGTATTACCTGGTAAGTGCCAGAGCTTACAGTATTATGCAGCAAGTTTTTCTTTGTACTTACTGTATATTTTAAATATCTCATCTTCAGCCGCTTATTCCTAGTTAGGGTCGCGGGGGGGCTGGAGCCTATCCCAGCATGCATTGGGGCAAGAAGCAGGAATACACCCTGGACAGGTCGCCAATCCATCGCAGATTTTAAATATATGATATGTAAAAAAATATTTTTATTTATTATAAACTGTATATAAGTACTTGCTAAATTCTTTAGTGGGTACTTAAGGATACTTACCATAATATTTTTAAATTGTTACCTGGTAAGTAACTGCTGTTACCATCTATTTACCTAGTAAATACCAGGCTGTAATATAAAGGGTTACTTCAAAAATTGTGTCTTGATTTCACTGTAACTGTGGGCAAGTGCGGCATCGTGACCTAGTTCCTGGGGCAGCAGCGACATATGCTACCAGCCATCCCACTGACGGGAATCAATCACAATGCCTTGCTCTCCACAGAATAGAAAAACACTTTGATGAGTACGGATCAGAGGGCGACTTGCAGCACATTGTACCCATCCGTTCATGACGCCTCACTAGCGCCTTGCTAATAATCACCGAAACTCTGATCAAAAAATTGAGATTATGACGGATTGCAAATCATACGGCGTTGCTGTGGCTTTGGATTACGCGCGGTCCGTGTTGTAACACGTTCAGTGGATCTGTGCTAAAGAGGGTGATTAGTGAATCAGGCAGTTGCATGCTGGGGTGGAACGACACTCGGAATTCATGAATCGTACTGACATCAGCAGACACCCTCGCAGAAGGACCGTGATTCTGAACCGCATTCAAGCAGCTGCACATTTACCGAAACGACTCGGTTTAAATTCTTCCTCAAGAATAATTTATGCGAGCGCAGTTCCCTCCACCTGGGAATTAAAATCCAAAACCACTTTGTGATTATTCCAGTTCCCTAACTGCTACTCAACACTGAGACCCAGAGCTGCAGGGCTTATTGCCACCCATTTTACACACAAATAGAGCTCTTCTGTGGACTCAAACTGAAGGCCCAAGCCCTGCAAACATATTATAGCAATATTGGTGCCACATCAGCGTGGAAATGTATACATGATTTTGCTACAACCCATTTATACAGTTGTACCAAATGTATATGGCACTAATTGTAACACATTTATGACATAGAATTGTTAAATTAGTACCCTTATACAATTCATACACTGTATGTCAATTATATATATGTATGTATATAAGATATACAAGGGCATAAAACTAGCTTTAAATCTGGCTTGAGCAACGTGGTAAAGTAATTTAGTAAGTAATTTCCATATAGGAGCCCGAGATTTGCTCTGTCATTCAAACCCAAGTGGACACATCCGAGCAGTCGACATGATTAGGGGACCGTTAAATACGTAACGCCCACGTGACTCATATTACCGAGAAATCGCTGCAAATATGACGTCGTGCATCTTATGCTTGCGTGCTTCAATTTGTGCATGTACAAATAATTTGTACAATTTGTATGTAATCATTTAAAACGGCTCATGACTAAATAAACACTTCTCGAGGATTTCAGCGAGCTGTCTTGGAGACCCTGCAGTAGCGCCTCGCGTCCACACGGAGGAACTAGAGAGCCGAGCAGCTGCACTATTGTGCATTCATATCAGGACCGACTGCGGTGTGGAGCTCCGCTCTGTGGGGTGACGTCAGCGTTAAGTGATACAACTGCCGACCGAGGGAGGGATGGAGAGAGGGCAGCGGGGGAGGACGCTGGGGACGCGCTGTCCTCCCCCGTGTGTCAGAGATCGTTCTCCTCTCCTCCGCTCACAACATAAACCACGGATCGCAGGGTTCATGCATCGCCATATTCACTCGGCGGCCGTCCATAGCTGAGATAAAGGAATTCTTAAATGTAAAAATGCATCGTGATGGGCTGAGTGTCATACAACTTACTACTGAACTTTTTGTTTAAACGTTAGAAACGCGTTATCATCTCTAACCGTTGGGCTTGTGTTGAAAACACACATTCGTGTACGGTGTTTGTGATTTGTATTTGTGATAAACATGTCAATTAAGCAAACAGCAAAGTGACTCGGCGAAGCTCATCTTCATCCGATCAATACAATAACTGCAGAAATTCAGATCGAGCTCAGAAATTGTATTTGCTACATCGCTTAGTACTCTGTACGGGATGCAGAAATTAGGTTAACTTACGCAATGACAAGCTGCAAGACTGTACAACTGAATTACCGCAGCATTAAAGCAGACAGTCACGGTAATTATTACAATACTGTACCATAACGGCGCGCCTTGTGATCAGTCTTCTACGTTTATTGTTGTAATTGACTGCCTCTGGCCACAGCTGTAAAGCAGTAAACATATCAAAGGTAACATATACTGTGATTATTCCCTTTTAAAAATTAGATCTACGGTAGACTACCCAATTAACACATAACGTGGTCACAATGTTGCAGTGCGGTTGCAGCAAAACCATAACGCTGCTAGAACGTTACATTATTTATTTGCATCGCGGGCTTCCGTTTTCCATGGCGTCTGACAGGGCTTACACATTTAGCAGCACGTGTTTATTATACAACGTGCATCACGGGCTTGTAACGCGTTAGTCTGACAAAACTGAATACACGCCGTAAACACACCGATCCAAGCAAACGTGTGCAGTGGCCAGGGACGGGCAGGCTATCGAATGAATTCAATTGCCTGGGAAAGTGTTTCCATGTTGAAAAACTACAAATGTCATATGCTGCATTAGAAGTATTACGGGATTCCCCGTGACCCTCCCGTTCAGGTGTGTGTCCAAATCAGTAAGGTGTGCGTCTCCACAGTGAGTCTATTATTCTAAAATCTGAGCGTGTGCTGAATCTGAATTTGTAATCGTGTACAAAAAATGACAAAGGCAACACTTGCATTGGAGGGAATTACTCGGGAGACACCGAATCTCCAGTCATTGCTCATAATGCCTGTCTGCGCCCACACTGTTTCCATACTCCAGGTGACACAGGCCGTTCTCACTTAACCTGTTGAACAAAGGTGAAGCAGAATAAAGAGTGCTGAATGTAGACGATTAGGGGGCACGTGAAACAGTGCGTTGAGATTGTTATTATATGAGGCATTGAGATCATTATTTTTTCATATTTTTAATCGCCAGGTCCCCAAACATTTGTCAACCGTCCAAATTCAGGGCTCCTTTAGAGGACGTGCACCTTACTTTAAGAGGAATTAGGGAACGAGTTGTATGATAAACATATACAGTACGCATACGTACGGGCACACATGCGCACATTGTTAACATAGAGGGGTTAACTCTGCCCGAACTGTCCCTTCGATAGACACGACAGTCCATGCAGGGGGACCAGGGGAGAGGAACGCCTTTTGCCTTTCGAGCGCAGCGACGTCCAGCTGTCCGTCACCCCGCCCCCCTCTCGCCGCCTGGCTGTCAGGAGTCAATGTCACCGCCTATTGGGACATCCGCTTTGACAGTCAGTAGCGTCGCACACCCACACGCAGGCAAGCTCGCGTAAACATGATTAAGTGTCCTACTGCTAAATATACCCGCTTCCTTATCTGAAGGAATGTGGGGGGGCTTTACTACAGTCAATGGGCGGGAGGAGAGGCAAGCGCTCGCACGGAAGCGCACACGTACATGTCGACACGAATGCTCGGGCCCACACACTCACACGCGGCCAAAAACGCCCACCTTGAGCCGCGCACATACGCAAACATCGGCAAACATGCACCGGAGAGTCACACATTAGCATATCTTTCTTTTCTTTTTTTACCCAGATTATTTATCCATCTGTATAAATAGACCTTGTACTGACATCTACATAGCACCTACATATGTAATGTGCTACACATGACAACGTCGGTGAATTTGTTTCTAGAATTCTATAGAACTCTACATTGTATAAGACAAGCATTGCTTTCTTAAATATCAGATACATTTCATATAAAGGATTATAGATCCAGGTGGATAGAAAAGGGGAGCTTGCCAACATTTATGTGCAAGTGAGTCTGTGGAACATCCTAACTCCCAATATAAAAAGGAATGCCCAATATCTATAAAGTAGTTCCGGGCTAAGGTATAAGATCTTCATTTAGGTCATTAAAATGTAGGCGATGTATTTATCTGTGCTGATGGAGAACACGAAAAACGTGGTCAATGATCCTGCAGTATAGAATTCATTGTGACACAAAGCCATCAGTAGAACAGCATCCAACAGGCAAACAGAGCACCACACCTTTCTATAGAACTGAGCTGGGAGCCATAAAAGAAGAACATTCCAGAAAGTCAGGGAAAGTCAGAAGCACTCAACCCATGCCAGCTGAATTCAACTCAGTACATTTTCTTTCTTACCTCTTGAACTTGGTAATATACGAATCAGTGGACAGACTGTGATGAGATGGAGGTCACATGGTAATACAAGCGACTAATTGTCTGTCTACTGTAACGCATCCCTGGCTGTCTATTTATGTACTTATTCTATATCCTCTTGTTTAATATAATTTAATCATATACATTTATTCCTCCCCAGTTTGTTTACTGGTGTTGTAGTGTTGTTTGTCTTTGTGATAATATCATTAAAACCAAATAAATAAATAAATATATTAAAAAATATATTTATATGTACATTTGAAGGAACTTTCCTTTAATATTGCATTACCCTCACTACTCTTAGACCCAAATAATTAAATGTATCTTGAAGTATTACCTTGAAAGAGGTAATACTTAAATATTACCCAAAATACATAAGAAAGTCATCTTCTTATGTACTAATTCAGAAATCCATTTATAAACCTGTAAATGCACAATGGAACCAATTCATAATATTTGACTAATTGTACAGCAGATTTTCTTTTCTTTTTTTTGTTTCAGAATTTCCCCACTTTTTCTCCCCAATTTGGAAGCCAATTATACGCTCTATTTTTTTAGGTTAACCCTCCCCCACAAACTCGCTGCCCATCTCTATGGGGCAAGATGATCCGCGTTCTTCGAAGTGGAACTCACCGAGTCACCGCTACGTGCTTCACAGTGAGTTTGTACCGACCTCCCTCCCCCCTCCCTCAGGAGTGGACAGCCATTTGCTGCTCCTGATCGGGCTAACGGCCAGGGCCGGTCTGGCAGAGACGGGTTTCGAACCGCGACCCTAATAGGCAGCTCACACTCATACAGGACCAGCCAAATATGGGTGCGTTAGACCACTACGCTATCTGCCAGCCCACTGTATTGCAGATTCTGATTGAGCCCATATATAACTACAATATCACCACACAGTTTTATTAATGACACTGTACTCTTGCCATGGGAATCACCAGCAATTTGCATGCGGGTGTGAAAGACAAGATTGTGTAATGACATGCCTGCCATGTTAGCATTGTTAAGGCAGTTAAGTCCAGTATTTGAGCCATGTTTTCCGGGCAAAAGTGGAATAGCGTTACAAATTGTTTAAATTTTTTTACTCTTATCCTTAAGCCACATATCAGGGTTTGAAGGCTGTTGCACCATAAAGATGTTCAAATGCATCAGGCTTCTGTAGCTGTTAGCTGTGAACCACCAGTCAACCCTGAGATGGGCCGGTGTGCATTCCTGGCATCTCGGACTGATCTCAGAACAGGGTTGAGAAACTTAACAGTTTTGCCGCCAGAACCTGTTGAATCTTTAGTGTCACAACTCCAAGTATCCCACGAAGAAACAATTTGCTGCCAGCCTTGGAAAAAAAAAGATGAAGTAATGTATTCAGATTAAGCGTGCATACTTTGTGACGTACCCTGTAGTCTGAATTGCAAGAGTTCGGTGGGAGCGACGTGCATTTGGGTACAGGAGGAGAAGGATTCATTCAACAGTGTCCCGTCTGCCTCGTCACTCAGCAGCACCCCCATCCGGTCAATCCAGTACCTGTGATCTGCCTGCACCCGCCTTGCCAGCTGTGCAGCCCCCAGGTGCAAAAACTATGCGGGGGGGGGAGGGAGACGACTGCAGAGTGAAAATAAGCAGAAGCTGGCACAAACTGAACTGCGGTTCATTGCTGTGCCATCCAAGCCGCCTTTCCGTTACGCTAAGCTCTCCATCTCATAATTTAAGGATCTGATTAGAAGCATTGGCGTACCGGTCGTCGCTCGCCGTTGCCATTCGACTCCTGCGACAGCACAGTTGTGAACCATTTACGATCCGAGGCACAGACGGCCATAACGACTGCACGCTGTGCTCTGCGGCTACGCATCTCCATATTTCTTCTGGACAACATGCGGTATTGGCATATTGACCCATGAATCAATGTGCGCGATTGCGTTGGGATAAACAATTGTGTCACATTGATAGTCTGTGTTCCGAGTACACGCTTGTTCATGTAAATGGTGGTAAATATATATATGTGCAGAGACACCAAACATCACAGTAAACATGGGTTGAATCATGACACACGGACGGTGGCGGGATTGGGAATTGTACCATGAAAATCCTGCCGACGAGCGGCATCCTGATCCGCCTGGCCCCCTCGTAAAGCAGCAGGTTATCAGACATCATTCGTTCCTGCCGAGGTTGCAAGCTGTCCTTTACGAAGGCAAAAGCACGGATCCGTTTCACGTTTTAAACACGGATTCCCACGGGACGCCATGCAGCGTTCCACAGCTTCCCCCGGCGGGGTGGATGTGGGCGGATCAGGCGGAGGTGATCCCGCGGTGCCCCGCTCCTCTGGCAAGCTCGCCAGCCGGCCCTCGCGCCCTGCTGTGGGCGCCCACGCTGCCAGCCGCGGGCGTGCACGCTACGACACTCCTGGACGCTGAAATCCAGAGCGAAGTGTTTATAGCGCACAGCTATGGCAGGCCACTGCAGTGCCACTCCACTACGGAACAACGTTCATAGCCATCGGTGCACTTATACATCCTTAGATGTACAGACTCTTTCACACATTCTGATTGGGACTATGGGCAATATATACAGTACAGTACAGTATATATACAGTACAAATATACAGTACTTGTACATTTTGGGTTCTGATTTGGGTAGATTATGAAATAATACTCAATTAATTGAGATTGAATTCAAACACCTGGAGGAGGAAAAATAACACAAAAAACATCTGATTTTAGCCATCAAGGGCCCTATTTTGGTGAATTAGGATGGTGTCGGTAACGCAGATGCAAAGCGAAGACGGTGGCGCTTTAGTGCGTGTCTAACGCAATTTCGGTAATTTCGTGACTTAGGACGATAGCGCACCTCCGGCGGAGTTGTAAAAGAGGTTGGATTAACTTTTAAAAAATACATGTGGGTGTGGTGGGGGTTTGGTTTCATAATGGCCAATCAGAACACTTATTTTCTATCCCTTTAAATGCCAGTGCGCTAACGCTATAGCAAATTGGCAATTTACTGACATGATGACAGTTTTGCGCGGCTGCGCCAGGAGTGCTTTTCAAAAGCGGAGAGCAAGGAGTGTGGAAAAGTTGGCACGCGAATCAGAGGGGGAAAACAAGGTGCACATTAATTTGTTATTTTCATGATTTGAGTTTATATTTTGAGACCTACATTGTTAAAAGAAAGTGTTTTATTTTACCATCTCTTTTTTTCCTTATTTGTAGGCTTTCCAACTTAAAAAACAACATTTATTTTCTTCTAACTTAATGTCATTGTTAAATGGAAAGCAATACATTAAAAAACTCACAACTGCAACTATTTATTTTCATTTCATTTATGTTCATCATGCAGTAGGCCTACATGCTTCACCCTGGAGTGTGCATCACAAACCACCTGGATATTAATGGAGTGGACCCCCTTCCAATTCACATAAATGATACCGTTATCAGATGGTGCGCGCAACTGCACATGTGTGCAGGGAATCCACATTGCGTATAAAAATCCTGTTTAGTTCTCTGCTGGCTGTCGGGTGTAGGAAAAGTAATAAACTAATTTGCATGTTGGACAAGACTGGAAGAAACTGCATGTACAGCCGAACTGATAGCCGTCTGGCCAACACGGGCTACCAAACCCAGGGTATCGCTCATGGTATCACCTTCGACGTCCAATTATGTACTCCATTTTCTGTAGTGCAAATGGAAAGAATAAAACCCTTTCACATAAGAAAAACAATGTGCATACAAACATATATTTATTTAACAGGTGTATCTTACTGAATGGGAGAGATGGATGGCCTGCTGGCTTCAGTCTTTCATGTCCGTGCATTGAATAACCACAAGCTGTGGTGAAATAGTTTTTAGCTTAATTGATTACGCTTGCAAGTTACCCATGGATTGGACAATTTGCCTCAACATGGGGGAAATTCACAATATTCACAAAACATTCTCATGTGATTTCAGAACCTTATGTTCATATGTGCGCATCAATAAAACCAAATTGCACAGAGCGCCAGTTGCGCTAAGAGGTGGTCTAGTTGGATGTTAACGCAAACTCATTAGGCTATTTGACACCAAACTTGCATAGCGCCCGATTGTTTTCATTGTCACACCCCCTATTGCACTGCCCAACCCATAGTCGCGCAAACGCCTGCATTGCGCACCACAAAATTGCCAAACTCGGCGGAGACGGGAAATATTCAGTTTGCGACAGACGAAACTGGCAATTCGCTAGCGCTAGGGCATTAGCACTGGCACGAAAATAGGGCCCCAAGGCTGATAGCGGCCTGGGGAGTTTCTCCTGGTTAACGAAAAAATGCTCCTTGTTCAGCGCTATGCAGAGCAGCCCGCCATCCTTTTCAAGCGACGCATCCGCCACAGACCCCAACCCACGCGACGCGACATTGTAATGTGTGACACATGCACATGCGGCTTTTTGACAAGAGGGAGAGCGTTACCATGCCGACGGCAGAACGGGCGGAGGGGACTCCCTGTAGGATCTCTCCGTTCCGTGGCGGGTCCGATCCGCACCGCGTCTTGCTGCGGGGCAAACTGAACACCATGGTGCGTTCATTTGCCACAAAGGTCTGGGACCCCACACTTTGTGTGCTGGAGAAAGTGCAAGAGAGTGCACCCTTTCTCAATGGCAATGACCTCAACCCTCTCTGTCTGCATTCAAAGACATGTAAGGCAGTACACAGGAAGGAAGGAATTAGAATTATTCAGCCAACACATTAATGAGCAATGGAGGCTCTGGGCTGTGATTGGGCATTCGGATTGGGCACGCTGCCTTTCACAACAGCCCGGATTCAGCCACAGAGTGTTCAGAGTTTCTGTACTGTTTCCCACACACTCCACGTAAACATTGGGCGGTCTCTCTCTGCCCACTTCCCAGTTTGAAACCAAACATGGTCAAAGAGCTCCAAGACAGTTCCTGTTCCGTGTGGCTCAGTAGGTAGTGTGCACTCGCTACTGTAAGTCGCTTTGGATAAAAGCATCTGCTAAATGGCATATATTATATCAAGATGAAATGTAACTATTTTCACACTGTGGAACGAGGAACCAGGATGTGCTTGTTTGCATGTGTTCTCCGTAAATAAACAGCACAGCAAAGAAAGCTCTTCACTTTTTGTTTCATTGCAAAAAAAACTAAAAAAACATATTGAAACACTTTGCTTGCTTTATGAGAAGGAGGTTTACTGTTGCTACTTTGAGCAGTCAATCATTTCCTCTTTTTCACGCTCGTTTCCACGTGGACAACTGGAAAACTAAATGTAACTGAAAGATGAACTCATGTTGTACTGTTCCTGTACCCTTTTCACTACTAGACCTGACAGGGTTTGGTCATTGCTGTTTTCGGGTCAAATTAACTTAGTAGCCAGCTCATACACATCACAACACATTAGCAGAGTTGCTTGGGATAATGTGAGCTAAAAAATGCTTTCTTTGAATCTTGACCTGAGAATCTAGAATTTACTCAGATTCAGTTAACAGTACAGGATTTTTGTTACTAATTTACACAAAATGATTTGAAAAAATGAAAAGGTTTTCTTAAAATTAGGTTTATAACTGATTGTTTTATGACTGATAGTACATTACTTAGGGCTTTGTCTGACTTCCCGAGTCAAGAACTTCAAACAGATCATTTCTCTACCTATTTTCATTTGTTTTGCTTGATAAACAATCAAGAAATGAATTAATTCAGCTTGATTACCAGCCATTTCGCAGCTCGTTTCTCTCAGTTGTATCTTGTGGTAGCATTCTCCTTCTTTACATGGCGAAATTGTGGAGCATTTGCACGCATCTACAGATTACTTGACCATAGTGTTGCTATTTGTTATCCTTGTCCACTACCAGGGCTTTCTGACAGTGTAAACATCTGTCCAGACATCTGTACAGTTTAAATGCACATGAAATTGCATCAATTTTCTAAATGCAGCTTGTTCACTAGCCTTTGTTGTGCATCACACTCGAAACTTGTGCAATATACAATGGCCGGGCAATTTGTAACAATTAAATAGATTTTACTGAATTGAACTCTGTCTTATAAGCAATATTCCTTCTTCTTTTTCCTCTTCTTAATTATTATTATTCATTATTATATTATAGAGCAATACTCTGGGAGACCTCTAGTGTCAACTGCAGAAGTCACTTACGCGGGCACTTACGCAACAGTAACCTGGAGAGCCCGGGACGGCTTAAGCCAACCCCCCTCCAGGGGGCACGAGGGCGATTATGTCCAGCCGCTGTAGACACGCGGTCATAGCCCGCTCAGGACGTGGCCCAGATCCCAGAAACCAATGCCAAGGCTACAGGGCTCACCTTGTGCTGGGGGTAAGTGACTTTGCTCACTAATCCACCTGAGAGCCCCCATCACAGATTTTGCACTTGCACTGATGGCACAATAGCAACCCTATCCTTGCAGGGACAACAGGTGTCTTAACAAACTTCAGGTGACCAGGCTCTGCGCGCAAACATTGATATGAACTAGACAGGTAGAGCCATTGCTTAACGTTGTTTAAACATTAAAAATGACTCTTTACTGAAGTCCCAAATTAGTTTGCACATAATCCACAACTTCTAGCTACAGACTACAGGTCCCATCCACACTGTGCATTCCTGCAGATTCTCCGCCAGCTGCAATACTGTAGCTATAGTTTAGTTTATGCTGCCAATGCCTAATGTAAATGTATTTGTTATTTTTGTTATTTAATCTAACCTTAATTATGCTGCTAACGCCTAACACCATAAAAGCACAATACACACACACCACCATGACACCTAATAGCAACAAGGACCACAATGGAAATATGTCTGAGGACTTTTCTGTGTCATCCTTGATATGTCTTTTTAAAATGGACATGTACATCGAGGATATAACCATGTATTGTCATTTTTAAATTTAAATGTCAAATAAACTAAACAAAACTAAACTAAAATGTATGTCTCCAGTGCATGGTTGTCTGCATGAACAGACCCTAGCTACTGACTCTGTTAGTGATCTCCCACTTCGCAATTTGGCCACAACTTTGAACTACGAGTGCAAGGAAGCGTCCCCTTCGTCGTGGCACAACGTTTTTCATGAATTTCATGTTAACGTGAACGTAAAATATGACGCATGTAAAACCGCAACGTTTTGACCACTATTCTATGGCTAAATCAGCTGCTTATTGTAAAATGTATTGATGGATACTGAAACATGATCAAATACGCATACTTGTCCCATTCTTTTAAATTGACTTTCTTTTATTTCCAGTTTCTGTTATAAAAGCCTTTCTAGGGGCGGGTGTTGAAAATTTGTATGAGTTACAATTAGCATTAGCTACAATTACCATTAGCTACAAACGCTGTGGTGCAACACATCTGATAATTGTGCATCCAATTTGTCAGTGTGCATTTGCATCTATCCCTATCAAATAAACCATAAAACAAACAAACCTGTGTTCCATGTGAAAAATCTAAGCAACGTGCAGTATAAGTCGGCTCCTTCCCACTCGTACCATGCCAGAATCGGTACTTTCATTACAATATCTGTGAAGATTCACAGTGATTAGTGTTTTTCAACAAACCACCTTGTTTTACAGATTCTTTACTGAGGCAGGACCAGGATTACAGTGCTTTGGCTGTCCAGCACCCTTAGCTGTGCTTCATGCTGTGCTGCAGTCATTGCAGTTGTCCAGTCGCTGTTGTTAGTGAGGAGAGGGCAATTAGCTCAGCAGCCCCAGTGACGCCAGCTGCAGAGCCCCTACAGTGTGTGTGGGTGGGGGATTTCTCTCCTACACACACACATACACACACAAACATAAACACAGAAAGACACACACACACACACACACACACACACATACATACACAGGCACGCACACTCCAAATGCACACAAACATAAACGCAGAAAGACACACACATACACACACTCCAAATGCACACATACATAAACACAGAAAGAGAGACACGCACACGCACACACACTCCAAATGCACACAAACACAAACACAGAAAGACACACACACACGCACACGCACGCACACACACACACACACACACAGGCACGCTCCCCAAATGCTCACACGCATAAACACAGAAAAACACACACGTACTGTAAATGCACATACATAACCGTACACACACACACACACACACACATTCCAAAGACATACATACATAAGCGCACGTAATAATACATACACACACACATTCCAAAGACACACATACATAAGCGCACTTAATAACATGCGCGCACACACACACACAGACGCACGCACACACACATACGCACGCACGGACGGACGCACGCGCACACACACATGCACACAGGTCCTTGAGACTTCCTGTCTGCCAGTCGCCTTACTGGAAGTGCATTCTGAGACATGGGCGTTAGATAAATATTCCATAGCCTGCATTAGCGATTCTGCCTCATCATCAGCAGGATATGAGGGAGAGGCTGCTGCAGCTCGTAAAACTCCAGGCCAATCGCAGGGGTTCAAAACACGAGCCTGATCTGCATGCATCCCGCCGTCCTCCCTAAATGACGCCATAGCTCACTTATTCATTAATTGGTGCATGATTCCCTAATCACGGCGCCGGCCCCCGGTTACGCTCCAATTAGCTAATTACAGTTAAAGTGCACTGATTGCAGACCCGCTCCCAAATCAATTCAGCGACCTATCGGTAGACGAGTTGCGATACGCACATTCGCATGCAAACACACACCCACATGCACAAACGCGCGCACACACACACATGCGCGCACCCGCCGAGTACAATCACACACACACACACACTCCCTGGCAAACGCGCACGCAGAGAGCTGAGCACGTACACGCAGAGACGACACACACACCGCGCAGATTGGAGCGGCGGCCAGAGACCAGCACACGCACACACACACACACACACACACACACACACGCACACATTCAACAGGCAGGCCGGCGCGAGGGTGTGTGCGACATGGCCGACCGCACACCCATCCGTTCAAGCGCCGTCCCTGCCCACACGTGTCCTGTGTCGGGCGCATTCACCAATGACGGGTCCGTACCCGGATCAAAAGATACATTCGCGAGCGGGGACGGACAGACGGGCACACGCATGCAGCTCAGCTCGTGGCCTAAAGCCATACAGGTGTCCTCTGTCCTGTGAGGCACACCAGCGGAATACATTAAATAAAAGCAGAGGAACACGCACAAACACATACACACATACACACACATGTACGCACGGCGATTCAAGTCCGCACGCGAAACATTGCGTTCACCAGGTGACGAGGGGTTATTTGTACATAATGCATGTGCCGACAACAGCCGCGGCCAGACAGACAGACAGACAGTCAGACAGTCAGACAGACACACAAACATGCAGACTGCCTGCTTCAAGTTCCCCACACGCCCCACAGCCAGCTGCACAGCCAGCCATCACTCGCAACATGATCAAAATCACATCCCTATACTTCACGCCAGCACAGAGATCGAGAGAGAGAGAGAGAGAGAGAGCAAGAGGGAGAGGGAGAGACGGAGAGAGAGAGAAAGCGATGGAAACAGACAGGTATTTCCTTCCGAGAGGCAAATTCTACCTACCACACATGAGCAGAGCAGGGGAAGCTTAGTGCGTCCCTTCATCAGTAACAGACAGGAAAAAGCCCTCTCCCAGACGCTCGAAAGAAGGAGAGAGAGATGAAGGGAAGGCAGGGGAGGAGGGAGGGAGGGTGTGTGTGTGTGTGTGTGTGTGGAGGGAGGGGGGGGGTCTGGGGTAGTGAGCGGGGGGGAGCCAAAAAAATAAATAGGGAGGGGGAAGAGAGGGGGGATAGGGGTATGCTGAGGAAGACAGAGAGAGAGAGGGGATGATTTTTTGGTTTTTTCGTGGGAGCCAGAGTTGACGTTCAGTAGTGTTGGTGTCGGGGCTCAGATCGAGAAAAGAGCGGTCCGTCAGACTGACTGGACGATTCACACGGTGTGTTTGTGTCTGTGTGTGTGAGAGAGAGAGAGAGAGAGAGAGAGAGAGAGAGAGAGAGAGAGAGAGAGAGTGTGTGTGTGTGAGAGAGAGAGAGAGAGAGAGAGAGAGAGAGAGAGAGAGAGAGAGTGTGTGTGTGCGTTAGTGTGTGAGAGAGAGAGAGAGAGAGAGGGAGGGAGAGCGAGAGAGAGAGAGAGTGCAGGGAGCAAGAGAGAATCTCACCTACGCCTTTTTGCATGTTTTATTTTTCGCTTCCCTTCAAACTGTTGGCACCGCTAAGACCCACACATTCTCTCCCTCCCTCCCTCCCTCCCTCCTTCTCCTCCTCCTTTACTCATTTGAATATCTGTTTCTTAATCCTTTGTGACTCAGGTTTGACAGCAAACAGTGAAAAGATGGCAGAGAGGGCAGAAGGACGTGAAAAGAGAGAGCGTAGAGTGCGACTGAAGCTAGACTGCTTTATCACCTGCCGTAACATGTATTCCGAAACATTCCCAGACAGTGCGGAACACTTTGTTACCACATCACGAGGTGCAAATCATATCATTTTAGAAGTAATCGCTTCAATGATCTGTCACGGAATGTACTGTGATTTTAATATAAACAGTGATTATACAATCAATATGATTACAATGATACATTTAAGAGCATCCTGATTTGAGGACGGTAAAGTATTCTAATCTACTGAGAAACAGAAGCATGAGGAACTCCCAGTTGAGCTTGAGTCGCCAGCATTGCCATCATGTCATTTTAATACTATGGTAGATTTACTAATGGCATGGTAACAGACGGTATCAGATTCCACAGCAGTGTATTATACAATATCAGCAAATATATTACAGTGCATTATAGTATAATCTAGCCACTGTATTCTACTGTGCTGACGTTTCATACCAGCCACTACATTATACGCCATTGGTTTCACAGCCCAATAATTACGCTACTACACAAATATTGTAGTCCAATCATGATATTCTAGTGCACTGAAATCACAGACCAGGCACTATCCTACTATACCAATACTGCCATAGTCACTATACTCTACCCACTACAGGCTACTACACCAATACTGCAGTAGTCACTATACTCTACACTACAGGCTACTACACCAATACTGCAGTAGTCACTATACTCTACCCACTACATTTTACTACACCAATACTGCAGTAGTCACTGTATTCCTTCACTACATTTAACTATACCAATACTGCAGTTGTCACTATACTCTACCCACTGCAGGCTACTATACCAATACTGCAGTAGTCACTATATTCTACCCACTACATTTTACTATACCAATACTGCAGTAGTCACTATACTCTACCCACTACATTTTACTATACCAATACTGCAGTAGTCACTATACTCTACCCACTGCAGGGTAATATACCAATACTGCAGTAGTCACTATACTCTACCCACTACATTTTACTATACCAATACTGCAGTAGTTAAATTAAATTACATTTGATTTGTTTAGCGCTTTTTACAGAGAACTGTCACAAAGACGCTTTACAGAGAACAAGAAATACCAGGCCTGAACCCCCAAAAAGCAGAAGTGTGTCAAAAACTCCCAACAGTGGCAAGAAAAAACTCCCCAGTGGGAAGAAATCTCAGGAGGAACTGGTTTAGTGGGGGAGCCCATCCTCCGCCAGCCGGCCCTGGTGTCAGTAGTCACTACATTCCACTGTACCACTATTATAGATCAGTCACTGTATTCTACTGTATGGATATTGCAGCCCATAGGTCCATATAGGTCCTGACACAACCTGGCCTTCACTTCCTGACGCTTTGCTTCTGGCTCCATCCCCTGTCCTGCGATGTCACTCTTGGCCCCGTACGCTGTTAGTACAGTATTTGGGATTATAATGCAATTATTTAAAGAAGCTGATAAGCGGAGGGATAGTCTCCGGTGTAGACAGACTCCCACGCAGTGGCTGCGTGGAACAGCGACTCTGTTCGCTCCAGTTCCAGACGAAGCCCTCACAGCATCTGAGCGACGCTGCAGTGACATCGCCCGATCCCGACACCGCCGCCGCATCGTGGAGGGGGCGTTATGTTGTGGCAGGGTAACAGTAATGAGCCGGGACAGAGTCGGCGGGGGAAGGCGTTCGGTGATGTCGGAGCGGAGGTGAACGGGCCGGACGGGACGCACGGCGGAGCTGAGTCACTGTGCACTACAGCCAGACGAGAATGTGCCGGAGCGGCTACACGCCCCAAACACCCCCCCCCCACCCCCCACCCCTTACCTGCAGAGTTACTAAACGCCCACGCCGCAGGTCAGAAGAAAGACACCCCTCTCCGTCTCTTTTCCTTTCTCACGCTCCCTCTCTCGCCGATCGCTTGCCCCCTTCCCCGCACCCGCTCCCCGTCCCGCGCTCTCGCTCCCTCCCCCGTTCCCTCGCTCCCTCTCCCCGTCACCCTTGTGCCCTCGTTCTCTCGTTCTCTCCTCCTTCATCCCTCCCTCCCTCTCAATTCTATCCACGATGCCCCTGCCTACGTTGTCATGGAAACAATCGGGCCCCGATAGCTTGGTTGCCAGGCAACTGACATCACCAGCGCGAGGAACACGAAGATAAAAAAAAAGTCTGAAACAAACGACAGGAGCGAAGGACAGGGGACATTGGAATTCAAAGATTTATGAATGTGTGTGTGTGTGTGTGTGTGTTAGAGAGAGAGAGAGAGAGAGAGAGAGAGAGAGTAATTTAT